>JAPXFY010000032.1:46578191-46580691 GCA_030674185.1 Monoplex corrugatus
TTGATACTTTGATGATTTTCCTAATTTCACACACAGACTCTCTCTCTTTCTTTCTCTCTCTCTCTCTCTCTCTACACACACACACACGCACGCACACACACATACGCCACATATACACATGCATACATACATACATACATACATGCATACATACGCACACACACGCATGGACACACACATATGTATATGTGTACACTCACTCACACACACACACACACAACATATATATATATATATATATATATATATACATATATGTATATGTATATACAGGGTGTAGGGAAGGGATTATAGACAAACAGATAAACAACAGACAAACAGACAGACAGAGAGACAGAGACACAGAGACAGAGAGAGAGACATAGAGAGACAGAGAAAGAGAGAGACAAGAGACAGACAAAGTGAGAGAGAGAGAAAGAGACAGAAGAGAGAGAAGAGAGAGAGACTGACAGACAGAGATAAAGAAAGAAAAAGAGAGAGAGAACGAGAAAGAGAGAGAGGCAGACAGACAAACAGACAGAGAGATAGAGACACAGACAGACAGACGAGAAAGAGAGAGAGAGAGAGGGAGACAGACAGACAGACAGACAGAGAGACAAGGAGACAGAGACAGAGAGAGACAGAGACACAGAGAGAGAAAGACAGATAGATAGATAGACAGATAGATAGATAGATAGATAGATAGATAGATGGATGGATAGATAGATAGATAGATAGACAGAGAGACAGACAGATAGATAGATAGACAAAGACAGACAGATAGATAGATAGACAGATAGATAGATAGATAGATAGATAGATAGATAGATAGATAGATAGATAGACTGGCTGATAGAGAGAGACAGAGACAAAGACAGAGGCAGAGATACAGACAGACAGAGAGACAGACAGACAGACAGACAGAGACAGCCAAAGAGACAGAGAGCCAAAGAGACACAGAGACAGACAGACACACAGAGAACTGAAAAAGAAAGATTACAACTCCCAACGATCGGAAGCTTACTGCCTTATTGATTTCACTGTACCTTCCCCACGCCATCACACGCCAAATGCTCCATGTTAGGATACACAGCAGGAGACCCTGTGAATGTCCCCTAATCCTTATTCTCAGCCTATAATTTAATGCATGGGTTCTCTATTCAAAATAAGTGTTTGTCTGTTTCTGTCATTAATATCAACACAATGAACGTGACCTAAGACAGGGGTTCATTAATGTCTTTGGCAAGATATAATTAACTAAGCAACATATCTCTTGAGAGTCACGGAGTTATCTCCCATGTGGAATTTCTCAAATCCAACACAGTTTGCGCTACCCATTCAGCTAGCATAGACGTAGCCACAAGGCACAGAATTGCGAGCTCAGAACATTCCTCAAAAAAGGAATGTCCAAGTCTGCCCCTATACCTGCAACTACAACTGCAACTCTTATTTCCTTTGGCAAGACAGCTTGGAATATTGTATCGTGTATGTTTTTGTTTTTCAGTTGAAATTACTGTAATTTTTTATTCAGACGAATACGATTTTACGACTGTGAATACTTAGTTTCTTTCCTTGAGCATGGTAGCTAGAAACTCTGGGGAGAACCAAACAGCAGAAGACTTTCAGAGAAGAAGACAGATCCCTTTAAGTAAATGTTTTCATCCCTTAACCCTTTGACTCCTGCACCCATCCACCTATGTAAAAACTTAACCCTTTGACTCCCGCACCCTATCCACCAACTGCAAAAACGTAACCCTTTGACTCCCGCACCCTATCCACCAAATGTAAAAACTTAACCCTTTGACTCCTGCACTGTATCCACCAACTGTAAAAACTTGACCCTTTGACTCCTGCACCCTATCCACCAAATGTAAAAACTTAACCCTTTGACTTCTGCACCCTATCCACCAAATGTAATAACAACCCTTTGACTCGCGCACCCTATCCACCAGATGTAAAAACTTAACCCTTTGACTCCTGCACTCTATCCACCAACTGTAAAAATTAAATCCTTTGACTCCCTCACTCTATCCACCAGCTTCTTGCAGAAATCTGGTGGTTTTGCCAGCTCGCTTGACGATGCAGGACACTGGTGGACAGAGAGCGGGGAATCAAAGGGTTAAGTCTTTACACTCTAAAGAGGCCAGGCCATATGCAGGTCATGACTCCTGGATGCCCGTCTGCTGTGGCCATTTATTTTCTATAGACATTAGTCGTCCACATCTATAAGGCGGTCAGGCGTCTGAAAGCGAAGTCACCCTTGTGACGGATGCCTTAACCCTTTTGACTCCAACACCCCGTTCACCAGCATCCTGCTTTACCAATCGTGCTAGCAAAGCAAAAACTTAACCCTTTGACTCCCTCACCTTATCCACCAGCTTCCTGTAAGAAGCCGTGTATAGGGTGAGGGAGTCAAAGGGTTAAGTTTCTGCAGTTGGTGGATAGGATGCCGGAGTCAAAGGGTTAATCGCACAACTTTTTCAGACCACAGTGTGCTGCATCCTACCGTAAAGAAGGTTGG
>JAPXFY010000032.1:46583191-46610691 GCA_030674185.1 Monoplex corrugatus
AATCTCAGTTCAGTTCAACAATTATTTACTGCCACGGTAATAACTGTTGTGTTTGATTTGGAGTTTTGGAGTTAACACAAAGGGATCAATCTCATCCAGACGAATCCATATGCGCTCTACCCACTTCTGCTCGCAATTCCGCCGGAAAACTTCTCTTCGTCCTGCTCAAAACCCAGTGTACTGACAAGGTCTTGAAACGCTGAGAAAGGATAAAGAGGGACGGGGGTACCTATCAAAAACCGACACCACCAGAACGATTGGAGCATTAAGCTTGACCACAACGATGGCCATTTTTCACGTTGAGGGCTGGGACTGAACTCGAGACATAGGAGTCTTAAGTCTGTCTCTATAGAAGCAATCAGCCATATGAAAAAAATAACTGTTCCATCCCCCTACCTCCAACCCCATCCGCAAAGCTTGAAACCACGACTCTCTGATATCTGAGAATAGAGCTCAAACATCTGTGTTGATGAACCTCTTGGTGACAGAAAACATTTCATTGAATAACGACTATAGGCTGCGCTGTAAAACCCATTAACAAAAGCACATTTTTCATTTCGTAAATATCTTTTTTCACGGAAATCTTTGTAAAGAAAAGCCTCCACATTTCCCAATAAAGTCAGATGACAAGAACGCAGATAATTGCAAAACATTTGCATGCATTTGTTTGCTCGAATCTCCTATTAGTATCGCATCATTTTCGTTATGATAAATGGGCAATAATTGTTAGCCGTTAGACAGTCTCTTTTCTATTGGTTGATATAAAAACAGGTGTCTAATTGTCCGTAACGTTCCATAATACAATTAAGTTATTTTTGAGAATGCTTTCAGCTTTAAACGTTTAGGTAGTTTGCATGATTGAATGGTCCATGTAAACAACCTGATCGGCTGATGTGCCATCTTTGTTTTTCTCACACTGGATCGCTTCTGTTCGAAGTAAACACCAGCTTGTTTGGAAATGTGTTCATAGCTCTGTGATAGGACAAGACCCTGTTCCATAGAAGCCATAATGTCCCGTTCCTAATGTGACAGGCATTACTGGCTGTTTGTGGTTGTGTATAAGCAGCATTGCTCGGCTGAATGTACTTATAATTATAATTACAATATTTATATTGTGCATTCAGACCCCCATGTACTTTTGCAAGCCTAGATGCTAAGCATAGATGCACTGCTGACACAGTCTCAACTAAGATGGTCTGGATATCTTGTGCGTATGCAGGATAACAGGCCACCAAAGCAGATCTTCCACAGTGAACTGACAGAGCTAGAGGGCCATCCACCAAAAGGACGGCCAAAGCTTTCCTACAAAGACACCCTGAGAAAATCCCTCCAGAAATGTGACATTGATGAAGAACAATGGGGAATCATGGCCACTAACATGTCTGAATGGAGGCAATGTATTCGCAAGGGAAGAGAAACTTATGAAATTTAAAGAAAAAGCAACAAAGTGGAAAAGCATGCAGCAGTAAAGGCCAGAAACAACTCTGCAGAGCGTTCCATTGAGTGTCCAGTATATGGCCGCTTGTGTGCATCAGACTTTGGCCTGAGATCCCATAATGAGGGTACACAAATTAATAAAGTGTTAGGTTGGACTTCATCGACCACGATAATCGATCATATAAGCTAGGCTGAAAAGTGATGACACTAATTTATTTTGTTTGTAACATGCAAACAATCTGTCAAAGTATGCACTTTGCACTTTACATAGCGATACAGAAAAACAAATTTCCAAGAAGCAGAATTTCGGTTAAAAACCTAACCTCTTGATTATTGAAGACAGTCAAACATGGTGAATTGCCAGAGGTTGGAGATGATTTGGGCTCAAAACGTAGCCTAGGTCTTGCTAATGCATACTGTAATGTCGAACCAGTTTTGGACCACCAAAAATAGGCCAGGTATAAGCCTGATGTCCACGTACAGGATTGCAGCCAGTGACGGAAACATCTCGAGAAAAAAAAAATCCCATAGAAGGGCTTTGAGCAATTTGGTTTGGGCTTGTAGTCTCTACAGGTTGAAAAGTTTCCATCTGAGTGGAACTTGATGTATACGTCCCTGCCAAATGTCCTATAAAGTTGATATCCCTGTTTCACTTCAATCTATGCAAGGGAAATGCTTGGATGTTTCCCTAATCTCTTGCACCCTGGCCAGCATGACACTACACTGTTGAAGGAGCCAGTCAGCAAGATTATCTTCTGAAAGCAAGCAAACTGTAGTAGTCTCTCAAACATGTCCTTCCAGTAAACGTTGTCAAATGGTATGATCACATCTACAAACATCATATGGAGCTCCAGGTTTTGTTCACAGCACTTCTGCAGCTGGCATATGGTAAACGCCATTCCATTCGTCTTCTTTCTTCTGACGAAAGCCACACTGAGACAATAGAATGATGGGCTTGGCTATATGGGTGATAATTCTGTTTGGATAATCTGATTCTACAGTTGTGGCAAGGACCTTCAGTGGTAAATATACATATGCATATATACATACATACACATATACTATATATATGTATACACACACACACACACACACATATATATATATATATATATATATATATATATATATATACATACATGTATATGTGTGTGTGTATGTGTATGTATGTATGTATGTATGTATGTATGCATGTATGTATGTATGTATGTATGCACAATGTATACATATGTATAGAAAGATATGTAGCTAGATGCATAGAAAGATGGACAGATGCACAGACAGATAGATAAACAGATAGACATGCATTCATGCATACAGACAGACAGATAGATAGACAAACAGACAGGCAGAGAGATATATAGATAAACAGATAAATAGATGGACAGATAGATGATAAAGGATTTTGTTTTAAAAACTAGGCATTATAGGTATAACAGCATTAATCATGTATTTTGAACGTTCAAAACACCTGCATTGTTCCCTAACTTCTATGACTAGACGACAATAACTGGTGTCGTGAGCTAAATTTTTGAACAGCTAATATTACATCAAATTACATAAATTGAATTTTGCAGCCTTTTTGACCTCACAAGACAGCCATACGAATACAATCCATCATCTTTCAGCACTGCTGAATACCACAGTGATCTGGTATTTCTGCAACTACGCCGTTAGTTTGCGGAAACTCCACTGGGGCTGAGCATTAAGTTAATCAGCTTTCATCAAACGTTGCCCATTGAATATAATTGCATTATTGTTACTGCTGTCTTGTGAAAGATGGTGGTGTCTTCTGGACAGGAAATAGTGTGTGTCTTGTCGAACAGAGATCTGTCACTCTGATTTCCTGTGTGAGAGTGCTCTACCTTGGTTGGGGAGGATTAGGTACAGCTGATTGAAGTTTGTATCTGTCAATGCTGTCCGTTTGTTCATTTTGCTCTCCCTCCCTCTCTGTCTGTCTGTCTGTCTCTGTCTGTCTCTTTCTGTCTATCTCTCTGTCGCTTTCTTTCTGTTTCTCTCTGTCTCTCTCTCTGTTTCTTTGTCTCTCTCTGTCTCCCTGTCCTCTGTGTGTGTGTTTCTCTCTCTATTTGTCTGTCTGTCTCCATCTGTCTGTCATTGTCTCTCTGCCTGCCTGTCTGTCTGCCTGCCAGTCTGTCTGTCTCTCTCACTCTATCTCACTCTCTCTCTCTCTCTCTCTCAATGTCTCTTTCACTCTCTCTCTCACTCTCTGTCTGTCTCTATCTGACTGTCTGTCTGTCTCTGTCTGTCTCTGTCTGACTGTCTGTCTGTCTGTCTCTCTCTGTCTGTCTCTATCCTTCTGTGTGGTTAACGTCAGGATACATAATGAAAGTGAGTGTAGAGTACAACCCTGTTACGTAGTTACAATTCAGAATGGATCTTTGCAGCATACTGATTTTCATTTCAGGCATGAAAACATGCTGAGAGAAAAAAGGTCCTATAAAATGTGTCCCCTGAAATGACGTAGAAAATGGGAAAAAAATCAAATGACAAGGCTTAGCTATCTATTATTAAGTATTAAAGGGTGTCAGGTCAAAACTACTACTACTACTACTACTATCACTACTACTACTACTATCACTACTGTTACTACTACTACGACTACTGCTATAACTACTACTACTATCACCATGACTACTACTACTACTGCTACTACAGCTACATGCTACTAATCCTACTTATTCTGCTTCTTCTTCTGTTCCTTCATCTTCATCATCGATGAATATTTTCCCATTAAGGTACTGGCCGCCTGACCCTGTGTGTGGATAGGCCCTCACCTAAAGATCTGACGTTTTGCGTTCTAATGCAGCCTGCACTTAAAAAGATAAACTGGCCAGTTTATTGACCGTTTTAAAGTTTCGGTCTTTCCGGTGTTGTTAATGTCTACTAGGTCCTATTCTCTCCCCCTCTTCTTCTTGTTTCTTCTTCTTGTTCTAGTTTCTTCTTTTTTTTTCTTCTTCTTCTTCTTAGTCTAGTTTCTTCCTCTTTTTTTCTTGTTTCTTCTTCTTCTTCTTCTTCTTGTTTCTTCTTCCTCTTCTCCTTCTTCTTCTCCTTCTTCTTCTTCTTGTTTCTTCTTCCTCTTCTTCTTCTTGTTTCTTCTTCTTCTTCTTGTTTCTTCTTGTTGTTTCTTCTTCCTCTTCTTCTTCTTCTTCTTGTTTCTTCTTCCTCTTCTTCTTCTTCTTCTTGTTGTTTCTTCTTCCTCTTCTTCTTCTTGTTTCTTCTTCTTCTTCTTCTTCTTGTTTCTTCTTGTTGTTTCTTCTTCCTCTTCTTCTTCTTCTTCTTGTTTCTTCTTCCTCTTCTTCTTCTTCTTCTTGTTTCTTCTTGTTGTTTCTTCTTCCTCTTCTTCTTCTTCTTCTTGTTCTTCTTCTCTTCTTCTTCTTCTTCTTGTTGTTTCTTCTTCTCTTCTTCTTCTTTTTGTTTCCTCTTCCTCTTCTTCTTCTTCTTCTTCTTCTTGTTTCTCTTCCCTTCTTCTTCTTGTTTCTTCTTCTTCTTCTTGTTTCTTCTTCTTCTTCTTCTTCGTTTCTTCTTCTCTTCTTCTTCTTCTTGTTTCTTCTTCCTTTCTTCTTCTTCTTGTTTCTTCTTCTTCTTCTTGTTTCTTCTTCTTCTTTTTTTTCTTCTTGTTGTTTCTTCTTCCTCTTCTCTTCTTGTTTTTCTTCTTCTTCTTGTTTCTTCTTCTTCTTGTTTCTTCTTCTTCTTCTTGTTTCCTCTTCTTCTTCTCTTCTTGTTTCTTCTTTCTTCTTCTTGTTTCCTCTTCTTCTTCTTGTTGTTTCTTCTTCTTCTTCTTGTTTCTCTTCTTCTTCTTCTTGTTTCTTCTTCTTCTTTCTTCTTCTTCTCTCTTTTTCTTCTTCTTCTTCTTGTTTCTTCTTCTTCTTCTTTCTTGTTTCTTCTTCTTGTTCCTCTTCTTCTTCTTTCTTCTTCTTGTTTCTCTTCTTCTTCTTCTTGTTTTTCTTCCTCTTCTTCTTCTTCTTGTTTCTTCTTCATTTTCTTCTTCTTCTTCTTGTTTCTTCTTCTTCTTCTTGTTTCTTCTTCATTTTCTTCTTCTTCTTCTTGTTTCTTCTTCTTCTTCTTGTTTCTTCTTCTTCTTGATTTTGTTTCTTCTTTCTCTTCTAGTTTCTTCTTCTTTTTTTTTCTTGTTTCTTCTTCTTCTTCTTATTTCTTGTTGTTGTTTTCTTCTCTTCTTCTTGTTTCGTCTTCTTCTTCTTGTTTCTTCTTCTTCTTTTTGTTTCTTCTTCTTCTTTTTTTTTTCTTTCTTTCTCTTTTTCTTCTTCTTCTTCTTCTTCTTCTTCATCATCATCATCATCATCATCATCATTATCATCATCATCATCTTCTTCTTCTTCTTCTTCTTCTTCTTCTTCTACGTTTTCCTCCTCCTCATATCATCATCATCTTCTTCTACTACTACTACTACTACTACTGCTACTACAACTACTACAACTACTACCACTACTACAGCTACATGCTACTACTACTACTTCTTGTTCTTTTTCTTTTCCTTCGTCTTTGTCATTGATTCGTATTTTACCCCTCGTGGTCATGTGGACAGGTTAGTGCCCATTTAAAAGTTTCAGTCTTTCTGGTGTTGGAAAAAAACACGAAAAAAGAATAAGAACGCGTATTTAATACAACAAGACAAGACAGGTGCACATTTTCAACCAACTGGCCTTTGTCAAGCGTAAGATCACAAACAAACAAACACCAGATACAAAACTTAGGAGAGAAATTAGGAGAGAAAGACTGAAACTTCCTTTCTGCTCTGTCCAGTGTGAGAAAAGAAATGCCGCTGCTGCTACTACTACTACTCTACTATAGCTATTACTACCACTATTACTACTACTTACTACTTCTACTACTCATCATCATCATCATTATCATCATCATCATCATCATCATCATCATCAAGTGCCTTGCCACATGGCGTTGGCGATAAAGGCCTTCCATCTGTTTATATCCCTTGTTGCCACAAGCACATCCTCCACCCTCTCTGTCCAATATTTTTTCTCTGGGTCTACCTGGTGCTCTCTTTCCCTCCAGCTTTCCTGTTGTGACCAGGTGCTCCAATTCCTCTTTCCTCATAAAATGGCCTACTACATTATCAAATACGCGTTCTTATTCTTTTTTCGTGTTTTTTCTTCTGGTTCCTGTTTGCTTGAACGCGGGTAGTCACACTTGTTTTGGCTTTCTGGTGTTGTTAATGTTTCCTAAATCTTTTTCTCCCCCCCCCCCCCCACACACACACACTGCCCATTTCAAAACCTTGTCAATGCATATGATTTTTTGGGATGTCTTCATTAAGAAATACGTCCACAGATTTAGGAGAGGCGCATGTGCAATTGTTGTCAGACTGCAGTGAATCCATTGTAGACTTGTTTCCCCAAGTCCCACAGAATGTCCCCCTATAAAGTTGATAGATTTCACAGTCTAGTGCTCTCCTCGGTCCTCGATCAGTATTGGAAAGTGCCAAATAGGATCTCTGTTTTCAGAGAGAGAGAGGGGGGACGGGGAAGGGGAGAGAGAGAGGGGGAGAGAGAGGGGAGAGAGAGAAAGACAGAGAGAGAGAGACGGACAGACAGATAGACACGCAGAGAGACAGAGAGAGAGAGAGAGAGAGACAGACAGACAGAGAAGAAAGACAGACAGACAGACAGACAGATGAAAGAGACAAAGAGAGATAGACAGACAGACGAGAGAGAGAGAGACAGAGACAGATAGACAGACCGAGACAGAGAGACAGACAGAGAGACAGAGGGACAGAGAGACAGAGCCAGACAGAGAGAGACAGAGACAGACAGAGAGAGACAGAGACAGGTAGACAGAGAGAGACAGAGAGAGAGGGGGTGAGAGAGAAAGAGTCAGAGAGAGAGAGAGAGAGGGAGGGAATGAGAGAGAGAGAGATCCAGACAGACAGACACACACACACACACACACACACACACACACACACACACACACACACACACACACACACACACACACACACTCACACACAACACAGACAGATGATTATCTTTCTTTCGCCCTTTGTCTAATCCAAGACCAGGATTTTATGAATTACTTTAACAGAAAAAATGAAGTCAGTTGTTAGCTGTTTCTGCTTATTCAACGAGGAGGCAGTCCTGGATTATAGTATGGCTACATTTATCTGATCTGGTCTACATATGACAGTTAACGTGGTGCGGTGGTTAGCAAAACAGACTAATAACAGAAAGGCCGTTGGTTCGAATCCTACCTATGATTACGCTTATGATTTTTTTGCATAGTCTTCATTAAGAAATCTGCCACGGATTTAGGAGGGGGCATGTGAAATTGTTGTCAGACTGCAATGAGTCCATTCTGAACACACGCCCAATTCTAAACTTGCAGACTTTTTTCCCCCGGAGTCCCAGAAAATGTCCTATAAAGTTGATAGATTTCACAGTCTGGTGCTCTCCTCGTTCCTCGATCAATATTGGAAACTCCAAATAGGGTCTCTTGTTTTCACAGAAAGAGAGAGAGAGAGAGAGAGAGAGAGAGAGAGAGAGAGAGAGACAGACAGACAGACAGACAGAGAGACAGACAGGCAGGCAGACACACACACAGAATGAGAGAGAGAGAGAGACAAAGAGAGAGAGACAGACAGACAGACAGACAAACAACAGAGAGACAGAGACAGACACACAGAGACAGCTGCAGGCTTTTGTGAATTTCCCTGACAGAGAAAAGGAGTCAATTGTTAGCTGCTTCTGCTAATGCAACGAGGTAACCCTGGATATTAGCATGGGTACAGTTAAGTGAATTGGTCAGCATGTGTCAGATGATGCCAGCTATCATGGTGCAGTGGTCAGAACAATGGACTAGTGACGTAAAGGCCTTTGGTTCGAATCCTATCTTATCATCATGATCGTGTGCCCTGCCACATAGCGATGGCGATCATCTTGTCGCTGCAAGTAGCTACATCTCCAACCCTCTGTGTCCTCAGCCACTCTGCAAGTCCGTCCAATACTTTCTCCCTGGGTCTACCTGGTGTTTTCTTTCCTGCAGCTTTCCTGTTATGACCAAGTGCTCTGATTCTCCTTTCTTCATAAAATGTCCTATAAATGGTGCTTTGTCTTTTTTCTATTCTTCTTTGTTAAATGATCTTCTTGTGTCTGCCTCCTTCAAGACTGTCTCGTTTGTTTTCTTTGCTGTCCATGGAACTCTCAATATTCTTCTTAGAAACCATATTTCAGTTGCCTTAATTTTGTTGATTTTGGATGACATGGCACAGGTTGATCGTCTTTTCCTAATCTTTTTCAATGATCTTCTTGTGTTTGCTTCTATCAAGACTGTCTCTTGTTTTCTTCAAGCAAAGGGGCCCTCTCTCTCTCTCTGTCTCTCTTTGTCTCTTTCTGTCTGTCTCTATCTGCCAGTCTGTCTGTCTGTCTCTGTCTGTCTGTCTGTCTGTTGTCTGTCTGTCTGTCTGTCTGTCTCTCTCTCTCTCTCAACGTTGCTTAAAATTTTGCTAGGATTGCACTTGCCACTACCGCTCAAGCTACCGCTGTCTATACTGTCAAAATCATAGATTTTTCAGCCCCAACCGGTTTCTATCTAGCGCTTACTGTTGGGAAAGCGAGATCACACACAGTGCAGTCTCATCCACAACAAGAGTGACTGCCCGCGTTCAAGCAAACAGGAACCAGAAAAACACAAAAATAGAATCACAACGCGTATTTAATACAACAAGACAAGACAGGCGCAATTTTGGCCAACTGGCCTTTGTCAAGCGTAAGATTACAATTAGCAAACACCAGATACAAAAATTATGTGAAAAAGACTGAAACTTCCCTGTTGCTTCGTCCAGTTGGAGAAAGGCACTAAATGAATTGCAATGTGTTTGCGAGTAATTGGTAAAAAATGGGGATGTTTTTCTTCCTATTCCAAGGTCAGACTGGATTCGTTGCACTAGGCACGAACCATTTACATCAGTCCCTTTCCTCATAGTTATAGCCCTGGCCCCTCTTTAGGACAAAACAATACTAATATGGCATGACCACTTTTCAGATTGCAGAATTCATCTCACTTTCCCTTTGACATCATATTTGCCTCCCCTCTCCCCATTTTTTACCATTACTCACAAACACATTGCAATTGGTTTTGACAGGCCCACATCCCCTCCCCCCTCCAATGTCGCACCCCCAGCCCCCCACCCTCATTCGTAAAACAAAGGTTGTTTCAAACAGATAAAAAAAATGTGGTTTTCGTCACGCACGCGCGCGTGTGTGTGAGCACGTTAGCGCACGCGCGTGTGCGTGCATGCGTGCGCGTGTGTGTGTGTATGTTTTGTATAACTCTCTCTCTCTCTGTCTTTCTGTCTGTCTGTCTGTCTGTCTGCCTCTCCCTCTCTCTCATTCTGTGAATGGAAATAATGGGAATGGCTGTCTGGTAAACTGCTTCCATTTCAATTACAGCTTCATATGTTTTATATCGGAAATCAATAGAGAACACATGTATGGCTTGACCATTTTATGACAGTTTTGAATGGAGACACTATAATCAGAACTACATGCTCTACGCTGCAGGAGACTGATCAATATTAATTCTACAAGATGTGTTTGAAATATGCCAGGGCAGCAGATCTGGTTTTTAAATATTACGTGTTTGTTCCAGCAGGTAAATCATGAATGGAGAAAAGAATTAGCAAGGAAAGAACGAAAAAAAAAAATCACCAACCAAAACAAATAAACGAAAAAAAATCTCTCTCTCTCTCTGTCTGTCTGTCTGTCTCTCTCTTTCTCTCTCTGTCACACACACACTCACGCACACACACACACACACACACACACACACACACACACACACACACACACACACACACACACACACACACACACATACACACACCATACACACACACATACACACACACATACACACTCACACACACACATACACACACACACGCACACACACATACAAATCACACATACACACACAACATACACACATCACACATACACACATACACACAACACACACACACACATACACACAACACACAATACACACACACACATACACACACTACACACACACACACACACCACACCACACACACACACACACACACACACACACACACACACACCACACACACACACACACACACACACACACACACACACTGCAACACAGTTAGACACGCAACACACTGCGACACAGTTTTAAGCACGACATTTGCCTTTGATGCTTTGCCCTCAAAATCTGGATTTTGCAGGCTGGTTTTGCCCCAGTCCCTACAACAACTATTCCATTCCATTCCACCACCACTAAAATCACCACCACCACCACTACCATCACCACCACCACCACTACCATCACCACCACCACCACTACCATCACGATCACCACCACTACCATCACCACCACCACCACCACCACTACCATCACCACCACCACCACTACCATCACCACCCACTGGTTTTGTCCCAGTCTCTCAACAACTATTCCATTCCATTCCACCACCACTACCATCACCACCACCACCTCCACCACTACCATCACCACCCACTGGTTTTGTCCTAGTCTCTCAACAACTATTCCATTCCATTCCACCACCATCACCATCACCACAACCACCACTACCATCACCACCCACTGGTTTTGTCCCAGTCTCTCAACAACTATTCCATTCCATTCCACCACCACCACCACTACCATCACCACCACCACCACCACCACTACCATCACCACCCACTGGTTTTGTCCCAGTCTCTCAACAACTATTCCATTCCATTCCATTCCACCACAACTACCATCACCACCCACTGATGTTGTCCCAGTTTCTCAACAACTATTCCATTCCATTCCACCACCACCACCATCACCACCCACCACCACCACCACTACCATCACCACCACCACCACTACCATCACTACACATTGGTTTTGTCCCAGTCTCTCAACAACTATTGCATTCCATTCCACCACCACCACCATCACCACCACACCACCACCACCACCACTACCATCACCAACCACTGGTTTTGTCCCAGTCTCTCAACAACTATTCCATTCCATTCCATTCCACCACCACCACCATCACCACCCACTGGTTTTGTTCCAGTCTCTCAACAACTATTCCATTCCATTCCACCACCACTACCATCACCACCACCACCACCCAATGGTATTGTTCCAGTCTCTCAACAATATTCCATTCCATTCCACCACCACTACACCACACCACTACCATCACCACCATCACACCCACTGGTTTTGTCCCAGTCTCTCAACAACTATTCCATTCCACTCCACCACACTACCATCACCACCACTACCATCCCCACCACTGGTTTTGTCCCAGTCTGTCAACAACTATTCCATTCCACTCCACCACCACTACCATCACTACCACCACCACCCAGTGGTATTGTTCCAGTCTCTCAACAATATTCCATTCCATTTCATTCACCACCACCACTACCACCACCACCACTACCATCACCACCCACTGGTTTTGTCCCAGTCTGTCAACAACTATTCCATTCCACTCCACCACCACTACCATCACCACCACTACCATCACCACTACCACCACCACCACTACCATCACCACCACTACCATCACCACTACCACCACCACCATTACCATCACCACCATCACCCACTGGTTTTGTCCCAGTCCCTACAACAACTATTCCATTCCACCACCACTACCATCACCACCTACTGGTTTTGTCCCAGTCTCTCAACAACTATTCCATTCCACCACCACTACCATCACCACCACTGGTTTTGTCCCAGTCTCTCAACAACTATTCCATTCCACCACCACCACCACTACCATCACTACCACCACCACCACTACCATCACCACCACCACCACCACTACCATCACCACCCACTGGTTTTGTCCCAGTCCCTACAACAACTATTCCATTCACACCACCACCACCACCACCACCACCACTACCATCACCACCCACTGGTTTTGTCCCAGTCTCTCAACAAACTATTCCATTCCATTCCACCACCACCACCACCACCACTACCATCACCACCTACTGGTTTTGTCCCAGTCTCTCAACAACTATTCCATTCCATTCCACCACCACCACCACCCACCACTACCATCACCACCTACTGGTTTTGTCCCAGTCTCTCGACAACTATTCCATTCCATTCCACCACCACTACCATCACACCACCACCACCACCACCACCACCACTACCATCACCACCCACTGGTTTTGTCCCAGTCTCTCAACAACTATTCCATTCCATTCCACCACCACTACCATCACCACCACCACCACCATCACCACCATTACCATCACCACCCACTGGTTTTGTTCCAGTCTCTCAACAACTATTCCATTCCACTCCACTCCACCACCACCACTACCCACTGGTTTTGTCCCAGTCTTTCAACAACTATTCCATTCCATCCACCACCACTACCATCAACACCACCACCACTACCATCACCACCCACTGGTTTTGCCTCAGTCTCTCCACTACCATCACCACCCACTGGTTTTGTCCCAGTCTCTCAACAACTATTCCATTCCATTCCACCACCCCTACCATCAACACCACCACCACTACCATCAACACCACCACCACTACCATCAACACCACCACCACTACCATCACCACCCACTGGTTTTGTCCCAGTCTTTCAACAACTATTTCATTCCTTTCCACCACCACTACCACCACCACCCCTCGTTCAGTTATTTTAATATGATTCTGTGGTATGCACGTCTGCTTTCCCCCACAAAATCTGGATTCTCCAGACTGAATTTGCATGAAAGAAATAGATTGTGTATGAAACTTTTTTGGTCTATTGACATGATCAGTCTGATGGAACAGCTGCATACACGCACGCATCTTGGTGACAGTCACACAGACACAGACACAGACATCCATACGCACATACACACCCGCACACACATGCTTGCGTGCACATGCATACACACGCACACACATACATACATGCACAGCCATGCGCACGCACACACACACACCCACACACACAAAATGCAGATACAATTATAATACACGAACAATTTGCCCTTTGTAAAATCAAATAAAACAACAATAACGACAGCAATCCTACGATGAACTTAGAGAATAAAAACTGGTTTTTGACAGATGGACACTCATATGCCACAGATCGACATCAACCAATCTCTGCTCCTCTGTTTATTTTACTTTTTTTTTTACTCGTTTCCGGTAATTGGTTGTGTTTTTATTTGTGACGTCAGTATCGATTACGTTGTGGTCGCCGCCTGTGGTGTTACAAGATTTGTCAGGACACGGTATCGCTTTCTGTCCCGTTCCTGTCTACATCCATTGCGTCATGGGCCTTAATGGACGGATCTGTTACCATAATACGGACCTTCCTTTCCATCTTAATTCAAAACACAGTAAGCTGGCATACAAACTGCACGACATGTGGCTTATAATAATGACCAAAAAGAAAAAAACAACATTTTGTCCTAGTCCCTCATTCAGTTATTTTAGTATGATTCTATGGTAAGCATATGTGTTTTCCCTACAAAATCTGGATTTTCCAGACTGAATTTTCATGAAAGAAATAGATTGTGTATGCCATTGTTTTGGTCTATCGACATTATTAGCCTGATGGAACAGCCACATACAGGCGCAAACCTAGGTGACAAACACACACACATACACATGTGTGCACTCATGCACACACACACATACACACACACACACACATATATGCATGCACACACACACACCACAGGCACACACTTATACATTCCTGCACACACATACACACACGCACACACACATTCACACATACACGCACACACGCGCATGCGCGGGCGTACAGACGCACACACACATGTACACACACATACACACACACACACACTGGAGACACATTTATAAAACAAACAATTTGCCCTTCATACAATCAAATACAATGACATCAACAACAACAACAACAAAAATCCTACAATGAACTTACAGAACGGAAACTGTTATTTGACAGATTGACACTCGTATGCCACAGGTTGACATCAACCAATCTCTGCTCGTCTCTTTATTTTACTTTTTTTTCTTTACTCGTTTCAGGTAATTGGTTTGTGTTCTTATTTGTGACGTCAATATCGATTTACGTTCTGGTGGCCGCCTGTGGGGTTACAAGATTTGTCAGGACACGGTATCGCTTTCTGTCCCGTTCCTGTCTACATCCATTGCGTCATGGGCCTTAATGGACCATAACAGGGACCTTCCTTTCCATCTTAATTCAAAACGCAGTAAGCTGGCATACAAACTGAACGACATGTCGCTGGTAATGATGACAAAAAATAAAAAAAGGAATTGTTGCAGTCTCTCAATAGCCATCCCATTCCTTCACCAATACCACCACAACTACCACCACAACAACCACCACCACCACCCCTCATGCAATTATTTCAGTATGTTTCTAAAATCTGGAATTTCCAGACTGAATTTTCATGAAAGAAATAAATTGTGTATGCCACTTTTTTTTTAGTCCATTGATATTATAAGCCTGATGGAACAGCTACATACACGCACGCGCCTTGGTAACACACACACACACACACCCACACACACACACACACACACACACACACACACACACACACATGCTTGTAAACAAACACACACACACACACAACACACATTTACACATGCACACAGACATACACATACACAGGCACACACACAAACACGCACACACACGTAGGCCTACACACATACATACTCACGCGTGGACACACACACACACACACACACACACACACACACACACACATACACACACACGCATACACACACACTCATATACACATACATACACACGCGTGCACACATACACATGCAGAGACACGCAAACACACATATACAAAGAAACACACACACACACAACCTCCACAGTCTAATATCATTCATAGTGAAAAGACGCTAAATCAAAGAACGAACACACACACACACACACACACACACACACACACACACACACACACACACACGAGATTGGTGTGAAAGCACTTTGTTCAGTTTTCTTCAAAGACGGTTAGTCTAAATACTTAAGCACATAATTGGCCTGTCACTTGATGGTTTCTTTTTAAAAATCGCTCTTTGTCTTTTAAACCTGAGACACACTGATAAAAGCGTTAGAATGTCTGGTGAGGCAGACGATCGTTTCTGGCCATCTCCCTGTTTCATTCTCTTCATTTTTATATATAATCAAAGGACATAACTCTTGAGAATTATCTCCCATGTTGTATAGAACTTCTTAGATCTAACACAGTCTGCGCTACCCATTCAGCTAGCATAGAAGCAGATACAAAGTACAAAAACCGTAAGTGTTCTGAGCTTACTGTTTACGTACTTTGTATCTGCTTCTATGCTAGCTGAATGGGTAGCGCAAACTGTGTTAGATCTGAGAAGTTCTATACAACATGGGAGATAATTCTCAAGAGTTATGTCCTTTGATTATATTATAAAAATTCTCCCTGCTTCCCTCTTATTTCTTTCATTTACAATATTCCTTTTTTTTTTTTTTTGGAGACTCGATTCTTAAAGCCCAACAGACTGCGTAATGGCATATAAGGGCTATAATCATTTCTACGCACACACAGAGGAAAAAAAAGGAAAAGAAAGTTAAGTACACATACCAATGCATTCGTGCATATAATCTAAGGAGATGCCCTGGCGTTGACCACTCCGCACAGTTTATCACACTGGGGATTTAAAAAAATAAACATACCCATCTACAAATTCAAACATAACTAAGGATACTAAAACATATATAAGAACGGGTCTAAATTACCTGAAATTGCTTCTGCATATCTCACTTCCTCATAGCCAAAAATGCACTTAATACATGTACTCAGTTATCAATCCTAAGAGAAAAGTACGTAAGACTTTATCGAACACATACAGGTGAATGGACCAGCAAGGCAGAAAATGATAGGAAGAAATGACAGAAAGCAAGGCAACAAGACAAAAACAAAGACAGCGACAGAAAAGAGGAAATTAAATTTCTAGCACAGAATTTCCAGGAGGTGGGGATACTATTTATACTGAAAGAACCCCTGGCATCCACGCAGGGGGAAAAAATCTCGATAATTTGCCTCTGTCTTGCTTTAACACATTCAGGATTTACTAGGAAAGTATATAATTGGTCTGTTATTGAGCAGAGTTTCAATCACTCCTACATTTTCTGTCTGAGAGTAAAAGAGATCAGTGTGTTAGAATGTGTGACAAGCATGGTGTGGGTGGGGTGAGAGAGTGAGAGAGAGAAAGACACAGACAGAGCAGGGGGTGGGGAGAGAGAGGTACGGGGAGAGAAAGAGAGAGAGAGAGAGATGGCGGGGAGAGAGGATGGTGAGAGAGAGAGGGAGAGAGAGAGAGGGAGAGAGAGAGAGGGAGAGATTGAGGGAGAGAGAAAGAAAGAGGGAAAGAGAAAGCAGGGCCAGAGATACAGAGGGAGAGGGAGGGAGAGAGAGACAGAGAGAGAGAGAAAGAGAGAGAGAGAAAGAGAGAGAGAGAAAGAGAGAGAAGAGAGAGAGAGATTGATTGGGGGGGGGGGGGGGCAGACACAGTATATAATACATACTCGTTCTTGCATAGTTCAAATATTTTGGAATAAGTACGATATTGGTCAAAGAATCATACTTCAATAATACAATAAGAACATGTAAATAGGTCTGAGACACACATTAATAAAATTTGATTTTAGGATAAAACAAACTCTTTTCTCGCATCAACAGAATTTCACCTTAGGATAAGGCACATTCTCTTCTTTTAAGAGCTTTAGATGTATGTTGCCAGATTTCTAAGAGTACGCTCATTTTGAAGCCATGAGCAGTATTAATTTGACATCATTTGGGTTATGGCAGCATTTAGCTGAATTAACTGGCGTCTCAGATCTTCAAGGGTTGGACATTTTCGGTAATGCTTTCACATAATGGACACTTCGCTGACTCATTATCACGTCTTTTATATCTTAATCTATGCACTGATAAATTAAGAGAGAATTAGAGAGAGAGAGACACAGAGAGGGGAGAGAGAGAGAACGGAGACAGAGAGAGAGAGAGAGAACGGAGACAGAGAGAGAGAGCGAGCGAAAGAGAGAAAGAGAGAGAGAGAGAGACAGAGTGAGCGAGAGAGAGAGAGAGAGAGGGAGAGAGAGAGAGAGTGAAAGAGAGACAGAGACAGAGAGAGTGAGAGAGAGAGAGCGAGAGAGTGAGAGCGAGAGAGAGAGAGAGAGAGAGCGAGAGAGAGCGAGAGAGAGAGAGAGAGAGCAAGAGAGAGAGAGCGGGAACAAGAGAGAGAGAGAGTGAGAGAGTGAGAGAGAGAGAGAGAGAGAAAGAGAGAGAGTGAGAGAGAAAAAGAGGGAGCAGGAGAAATAAGCTGCACTTGATTTTATTTTCTTTATTGGTTGCATGTTACTTGTTTATCTCGTTAGACATACAGCAGTTTTATTTTTCATATCGTGACTCAATGAACGAAATTGAAAAGTTCTCCTTAATGGATCATACTCACGTGAAATGCACGCGTGCATGTACACACTCACTTATTCTCCAGTGCAAGTTGCTGTTGTGCATAATTATATATTTCACGCAACATGCAAAGCGCTTGCAGCCATTTAGAAAGAAAAACTGGTTAGAAAGCACAAATAATCTATTAACAGGAGAGAGAGAGAGAGAGACAAACAGACAGACAGACAGACAGAAACAGAGAGTGAGACAGACAGACAGACAGACAGAGACAAATAGAAAAAAGATGGAGACAGAGGGAGACAGAGACAGAGGTGAAAGAGAGGCAGAGAAAGAGAGACAGACAGAAAAAGGGAGACAGAGACAGAGAAAGAAAGACAGAGAGGTAAAAGAGAGAGAAAAAGAGACAGAGGGAGACAGAGAGACAGTCAGACAGAGAGAGAGAGAGAGGAAGAGAGAGAGAAAGAAAGAGAGAGAGAGAGAAGAGAGAGAGAATAGAGACAAGAGAGAGACACAGAGAGACAAGGGGAGAAAGAGATTGAGAGATAGAGAGAGAGAGAGAAAGAGATAGAAAAAAGAAAGAGGGTGGGAGAGAGAAAGAAAGAAATAGAGACAGAGAAACAGAGAGACAGACAGAGACAGAGACAGAGACAGCACCTATATAAATTCTCCTTAGAGTTTGCCGTTTGGAATAAACACTGAGTGACGGATGCTTTTGCAGAAAGACAAATTGTGTAACTTTGTAGACAGGTTGAAAAGCACGCTCGCTAATATTAACAAAGACGTTTGTCTGAAAAAAGCCGGTTACTCTCTCCTTCTCCTCCACACCCCCCCCCACACCCCACCCCACCACCACCTACCTCTGCATCGTAAATACTTGAAAAACAAAAACACAACAAACTTTCAGAAGGTCTTTCTTTTCTTTGCCTGTCACCTTTATTTTCTGAACTAATGGGAGATTGCTTCAGATCCGCCAGTGGTGCTTGTGTGTCCGTCTGTTGAGGAAATGGCTCCAAGATTTGTCAACTCTTCGTGGAAAGAAACTTTCTCTAAATATAATGTTGGTACAGAGTAATGTGTATCCATCGAAACAATAACACACACACGCGCGTGTGAGCACACACACACACACACACACACACACACACACATACACGCACACAAACATGCACGCAGGCAGACACACGCATACATACACGCACACATAGACACACACACATAATAACACACATAAATACACATACGCATGCAGACACACACAACACACACACACACACACACACACACCACACACACACACACACACACACAACACACACACACCCTCTACAAATAACTGCAGAAACATTTTCCATCGATATCATTTTTAGCTTTATCTAATCTACTCTCTCCCTCAATAGGAAATAAACAAATAAATAAATAAAACTAAATACATAAATAAATAAATATTACATGAACAAATAAATGATTACATAAATAAATCAATAAAAAGTGTATAGAGAAATAGGTAAGTAAATAAAGCAATAGCTAATATATAATAAATAAATACATACATATATACACAAACGAATAAGTACATGAAAACATAAATAAAATTTTGTTACAAAAAGCATATAGCAAATGGCACTTTAAACAAATTCTATTCAGTAAAACAAATCTATGTATCTATCTATGTATCTATGTATGTACATATATATATATATATATATATATATACATACATGTATATACACTTATATACATATGTTTATATATATATATATATGTATATATTTAGAGAGAGAGAGAGAGACAGAGAGACAGACAGACAGAGACAGAGACAGAGACAGACAGACAGACAGAATCTTTCACGTGATTTTTAAGTGTCAAGCCCAATAGCGTCTTTTTGTTTTCAATAAAATAAAATGAATCTAAACGGCCCCTTCATGTTTATTTATGAGAAGCATACAAAACACAATTTCAATTTTATCTATGGAAGAACGAAATTTAAAAAATCTAAAGAGATCATAAAGGGACCTTCAAGTTCATTCATGAAAAAGAAAATCACACCAAAACACAGATTCAAGCTTATCCATAAATATTCACAAAATTAGTCCATTTTTTCCCCACGAAAACACACACACACACACACACTCAACACACACACACACACACACACACACACACCACACACACACACACACACACACACACGACGCACGCACACACACACATATACACGCACTCACACGCGCGTGCACACACACAAACTCTTTCTGTCTCTCTCACCCAAGAACGCGCATACGCATACGCACACATATACCCACACATATGTGCACGCACAAGCGCGTGCGCACACACACATAACCACATACATACATACACGAACACACACACATGTATACACACACATATATATGCACGCACGCAAACATACAAATACACACACCACAGACAAACGGGAACACACACACACACACACACACACACACCACACACACACACACAACACACACACACACACACTCACACACACACACACACACACACACACACATGCACGCACACACTCACTCATAGTGAAAAGACGTTAAATTAAAGAACGAACGAACACGCCACACACACACACACACACACACACACACACACACACACACACACACACACACATACACACACAAACACACACACACCACCTACTCACCCTCCCCCACTCACACACACTTGCACATACAAATGCACACACACAACATACACCCACTCCCCCCCCACTCACACACACACACACTCACACACACACACACACACACACACACACACACACACACACACACACACACACACACACACAGAGAAATATAGAAGTTTGCATAACAAAACAAACATGGGTAAAAAAAAAACTATGGGCAAGCAAACCAGATTATAACAGAAAACGTGTCCCTCACAGACGGACACACTGCTACAGCTAATTTATCAGCTTCTTTAAAACGGACAGAGAGCTGCCAGGGGCAATTTACTTCTCTTTCTGTCATTTTGTGAACTTTTTTCTTTCTTCTTCTACTCCAGCTTCTTCTTCTTACCTCTTCTACTTCTTCCTCCTCCTCCTTTTTCTGTCTCTCTCTGTCTGTCTGTCTTGTCTCTCTGTGTGTCTCTCACTCCCTCTCTCTCTTTCTGTCTCTCTTCTCGATCTCTCTCTCTCTCTCTCTCTCTCTTCTGTTGCTCTCTGTCTCTCTCTTCTCGCTCTATCTGTCTCTCTTCTCACTCTCCTTGTCCGTCTCTTCTCTCTCTGTTTCTCGCTCTATTGTCTGTTTCTCCTGTTTCTGTCTGTCTCTGTCTCTCTCCATCTCTATCTGTCTCTCTTCTCTCTCTTTTCTTCTGTCTCTCTCTGTCTTTTCTTTCTATCTCTGTTCCTCTCTCTCTCTGTTTCTCTATCTCTCTCTCTCTCCTCCACCTCCCCCTTGTACACAAATAGGCCCCAAAATATTTGACAGAACTTTTCATTCCATGCCTGCTAAAGTGGCGTAGAAAATAAGACAAAAAGAAATAAGTAAATAGAAAATAGTAAAAAACAAACAAAACAAACAAAATAAACAAAAACAAAAAAAATAAAACTAAAACAAACAAAAACGAAAATAAATAAAAATCAACAACAAAAAACTTCAGGAATGGCTACAGAAAGAACATTGTTTTCCTCTGATGAAGGCGAAATTGAAGGGTCGATCAAAGAGACCGTCTGATAACTGTCTTGAATGGAACCATGGCAGCAGGGACATCAAACGACGGGCATGCTGTGATGATATTAAAAGCACATGGAATAATCTGGAGTTGATATAAACTACGCACAAAAAGTTAAGGATCACTATGAGAAAACACGTGCGTAATAAACTCAGTTCGCTACTGTTATTTATTTCTCAGTCCAGCCAAATTGTTATGAATTCTTGTTCAGCTGTAAGTGGGCGATGTTGTGTTAGTGCGAAAATTGCACGGGATTCTCTACTACTGAGCTTGGCCGCAAACGGAAAAGCGGAAACTTGCGAAAAAGGACCTTGTTTTGGACCGTTCTGCCTGAACACATTGCACAAGCCAGATGGAAAAACCATTATGCACGTGCAAGCGCTGCTGTTTATGTGTGAGATGCTGTCTCTTGCTTGGCTTTATAAGAAGACATTCCACCAGTAGTAGGCCTGATCTGACAATGCCTCCACGACGAAAATTGAGCGAGTTTGAGAGGGGACGAGCTGTTGCATGGTTCCAAGATGGTGTTCCCAAGAGAGAAGTGGCCAGGCGACTTTAGGTGTCCATCTCGGTCATTGTCAGACTGATTCAACGCTTCACAGCCACTGGGAGGGTCCATGAAAGACGCAGATCTGGTCGACCGAAGAAGACAAACCCACGTGAAGATCGTCTCATTGAACGACAAGCCCTGCAGACAAGAACAGCCTCTTCCAGCATCATTCGAAGGCAGCTGAGGGTGGCTACTAACATCAACATCAGCCAGCAGACCATATGGAACCGCCTTCATGGGTTTAACCTCCGTTCTCGTCGCCCAGCTGTACGGCCACGCTTAACTCCAGCCCATAGGGCAGCACGCCGCGCCTTCTGCAGACATCACGTGAGGTGGACACGTCAGCAATGGTCCCAGGTCCTGTTCAGTGATGAATCATGCTTCACCATGAACCACAACGACGGCCGACTGAGGGCAACGCTTTATTGACACCACTGTCCAAGAAAAGGTGGCCTTTGGTGGAGGTTCTGTAATGGTCTGGGGGCCTTCAGCCTTCACCACAGAACACCCTTGTATCATGTACAGGGTAACCTGACTGGCCTCCGATACCGGGATGAGATCCTTCGACCGCTAGCTGTGCCTACACTGCAGCAGATGGGACCGACAGCTGTCTACCAGGATGACAACGCTCGCCCCCACAGGGCAAGGGTGGTCAACGATTTCCTGCAGCAGTCTGGAGTCAACAGAATGGAGTGGCCAGCATGCAGTCCCGATCTCAACCCGATTGAGAACCTCTGGGATGAGCTGGATCGCAAAGTGAGGAGCAACCACCTCCCTCCCAGGGATGCCCTACACCTCTACCAGATGCTGCAGGCTGAGTGGCAGGCGCTTCCACAGAGGATCTTCACCAACCTGGTCAACTCGATGAGGACTCGCTGCGTCGAGTGCCAGAACAGCCATGGCGGTTACACGCATTACTGAACTTTTGGGAGCATCAGAATGCCCTGTCTTGTGATTTCAATGACTTTGGGAAATCAAATTTCGATACGTACCCACTTTGATCAAATGTACACACCAAACGATTGCTCGAAATTGAAGGCAATTGTGTATCGTTATCACTAAAGCATGGAATTAAAGGTTTGCCAAACTTCAACGCATTGGCTTTCTTATTTTGAAAGTTATGAATTTTTGTGCAAGTGATCCTTAACTTTTTGTGCGTAGTGTATTTTTTGCATTACAGGCTACCACTGCTCACACAAATAATGTAATAACCCTTACGATAAAATGATATATTCTTCTATAGTTAAGACATTTCTGTAACAATCTGTGAGGTCAGGTGCGCACAGTGACTGCCAAAAACCAAAATGATCAAATTATGAACGGCTGAGAAATCTTAATTTGAAGATGTTTGCCGTTCAGAAGACAATATCGATTTTGCGCTTCTCACAGGTTTACAGTGACCTTGCAGAAACATTCAAAATCAATTAAAACTGACGTGAAGACAGAACAATGGCAGACGGTCAAAGGAATGAAAACAGACTGGAAACGACTGAAGATGTTAAGAACATGCTCGTGTAAGAACAGCATTTTCTTAACATCTTCAGTCGTTTCCAGTCTGTTTTCATTCCTTTGACCGTCTGCCATTGTTCTGTCTTCACGTCAGTTTTAATTTTTATTTTCAGAAAATGCTGTTCTTACACCTTCATGCAAATTCGGAGGCAAACCTTTTGATATCAACATCATACAGGTGTATGCACCAACATCCACAAGTACTCAGGAAGACACCGACAACTTCTACGAAGTTTTAGAGATGGCCAAGGTCCAATGTAAATCACAAGAAGTTACAGTCATAATGTGATATTTTAATGCTAAAGTGGGACAGGATAGGGTGGACGATATAGTTGGACCTCATGGCCTTGGTACACAAAATGAAAGGGGGGGGGGGGACTTGTAGAATGGGCACAGACGAATGAGTTCATAGTAGGAAACACCTGGTTTGAGCAGCTTAACAGAAGAAAATGAACTTGGATGAGTCCAGGAGATAATACCAAAAATCAAATTGACTACATCCTGATCAACAAAAGATTTAGAAATTCTTTACTGTCAGCAAAAACACTACCAGGCGCAGACTGCAACAGTGACCACAATCCTGTAGTGGGAAGGTTTAGGCTGAAATTGAGGAAAAGGAAACAGACCAAAAGCAACATCAAACTAAACCTTGGACTCTTAAAGACAGATGAAATGATACGTCACAAACTTAATGTACATGTTCAAAACAAATTCAGTGCTCTGGAAGACGTTGGTGACAGTGAGGAACAATGGACTAAGTTGAGTAGTTCTATAAATGAAGCTTGTGAAGAAATCACTAAGGCAAATAGAAAAACAAACAAAAAAGAGCTGGATGACTAATGAAATTTTGGGCCTGATGGAGGAAAGGAGGAAGGTAAAGAGAAACGAGGAGATATACAGGAAGATAAACAAAGAAATCAGGTATAGGTGCAATGAAGCTAAGGAAGCTTGGCTGAACACAAAATGCAAAAGAAATAAAAGAACGACACAAAATGGATCCTCAGGGTAGTACAGACGAATTGAAGAAATTGTCCACAGGAAAAATACATACACATCAATTGGTTGCTTAAAATCGAAAGATGGCACGCTTATCACGGAAAAAGACAAAATATTAGACAGATGGGGAGAGTACATTAAAGACCTTTTTGAGGATGACAGAATCGAAGAACACATTATGAAAAAGAAATTTGAAGGATCACCCATAATGAAAGATGAAGTTAGAGCAGCACTGAAAAAGATGAAACCAGGAAAAGCCCCAGGACCAGACAACATTACTACAGAGATGATTGAAGCCCTGGGGGAATTTGGCATAGAAAAATAACAGTCCTCCTAAATTAAATTTATAACACTGGAAAAATCCCCAAAGATATGTCAAAATCAATTTTTATTGCACTTCCAAAGAAGACAGAATGCGAACTCCATCGCACAATCAGTTTGATGAGTCATGTAACAAAAATCCTGTTAAGAATAATCATGATGAGGACAAGGAATAGAATCAAAAGAGAAATAGCAGAAGAACAGTGTGGATTTGTGGAGGGGAAAGGAACTATTAATGCCATATACATCCTAAGAACTATCATAGAAAGGTCAATTGAGATGAATAAGGATTTGTATTTATGCTTTGTTGACTATACCAAGGCTTTCGATTGGGTACGACATGAAGAATTGATCAACCAACTGGAGAGACTCAATGTTGATGGAAAAGATCTACGAATAATCAGGAATATGTACTGGGAACAAACAGCTGCAATGAGAATAGAAAACAATATAAGCTCTTTTCAAAACATCAAAAGAGGAGTCAGACAGGGTTGTGTTTTGTCACCAGATCTGTTTTCACTTTACAGCGAAAACGTCATGAGAAACCTAGAAGAAGACCCTGGATTACAGGTTGGAGGGAAAATGATAAACAACATTCGGTATGCAGATGACACCGTGCTAATTGCAGAAAATGAAAGGGACCTACAAAACCTTGTGAATATACTAGAAATAGAAAGCAAAGGTAAGGGGTTGGAACTAAACAGCAGGAAGACTGAAATGATGGTGATCAGAAAAAAACATGAAATCCCCTCATGCAAAATAATAGCAAATGGCACAACCTTGACACAGGTTAATAAGTTCAAATACCTGGGAACAGTCATTTCATCAGACGGCAGATGCACATCGGAAATAGCTGGCAGAATCGGCCAAGCCAAAACAGCATTCAAGAAGATGACAAGCATTCTTACCAACAAATGCCTATCAATTAACATCAGAAAGAGAGTCCTTGAATGTTATATAGAACCAATACTGTTGTACGGATGTGAGGCATGGACAGTCAGCAAGCAAAGCCAGAGCAGGATCGAGGCAACCAAGATGTGGTTTCTCAGAAGAATGTTGAGAGTTCCATGGAAAGCAAAGAAAACAAACGAGACAGTCTTGATGGAGGCGGACACAAGTAGATCACTCATAAGGAAGATTAGGAAAAGACAAGCAACATTTATAGGCCATTTTATGAGGAAGGGGGATTGGAGCACCTGGTCACAACGGGAAAGCTGGAGGGAAAGAGAGCACCAGGTAGACCCAGGGAGAGAATGCTGGAGGGACTTGCAGAGTGGCTGGGGACAAGGAGGGTGGGGGAGATGCTGGGGGCAACGAGAGATAGAGATGGCTGGAAGTCCATGGTCGCCAACGCCAAGCGGCAGGGCACCTGATGATGATTATGATGACACCTTCATGGAAATATACTAAGTTTCATCCACTTCAACTTCTCTACTTTCACTTTCCTCTCCTTGTTCATCCTGAAGTTCCACCCCACTTGACCCTCCCCTCTCCCCATCCATACCACTTTGCTCCTTTCTCTATAATGTTCCTTCCCTTATTTTCTCCCAACTTCCAACACTTTGTTTCCCCACCCTGAAATTCACACCGTCAGTTGTGCTTGTTCCCTTGCAACTTCTCTCCCTTTGTGTCTCCCCTCCCTCACACTTTGCTCTCCTTTTAACAAGGATCTACCAGGATGGTGTAGCTATTTTAACAATTCTTTTCTTACAAAAAGATACAGAAATTCCAGGTTTTCAACTTTTCAAAGTCAGGTGACCCAGAGAAATACACAAACTGGAAGAAAACTCAAGTTCAACCGAGGACAAAGTTAGTAGGTTGTCATAACAGTGAAACGAGAATGTGAACATGAATATAACATGAATGTTATCAAAAAACCCGAAGAAGTTTTTTACCCTAAAAATGCTTAGTTAACAGACATTTTTATCGACTTTTAACTCAACACCGTGACTTTTTAAACTTATGCACTCAACTTCTCAAAAGTATTTGAATCAAATTTAGAGAAAATCAACCCTGAAACACCCCTGAGAATATCCTGCTAACATATGCTTGCTACAAACACGCCAGACAGACGTACACCATATAAAAGGGCTGAAACAGACAGACATACACCTCTCTCTGGTCGATATGAACACCCCCCCCCCCCAAGCCTCTTATTTGTTTTAAGTGAATGGTCGATCCATAGTAACAATCTTTTTTCTATATATTAATTTACTTTTTTTTGTTTGTATTCTACTGCTGTTCACACAAATATCTTAACTTGTGATAAAATGATATATTTGTTCTAGAAAAGGCGTGTTTATGAAACGATGGTTCGTTCGTTCTTTGATTTAACGTCTGTTCACTGAAACGATGGTTGAGATTGCCTACATGCCCACAGTGATTCTGCCAAAAACCAACATGATCAAATTATGAACTGCTGAGAAATCTTAATTTAAAGATGTTTACAGCTCAGAAGACAATATCGATTTTGCACTTCTCACGTG
>JAPXFY010000032.1:46615691-46625691 GCA_030674185.1 Monoplex corrugatus
TTCCTCACAGACGGACACACTGCTACAGCTAATTTATCAGCTTCTTTAAAACGGACAGAGAGCTGCCAGGGGCAATATACTTCTCTTTCTGTCATTTTGTGAACTTCTTTCTTTCTTCTTCTTCTTCTCTGGCTTCTTCTTCTTACCTCTTCTACTTCTTCCTCCTCATCCTTTTTCTGTCTCTCTTTCTCTGTCTGTCTGTCTCTGTGTGTGTCTCTGTGTGTGTGTCTCTCTCGGTCTGTCTCTCACTCCCTCTCTCTCTTTCTGGCTCTCTTCTCAATCTCTCTCTCTTTCTTCTGTCGCTCTCTGTCTCTCTTTTCTCGCTCTGTCTGTCTTGCTCTCCTTGTCCGTCTCTTCTCTATCTGTTTCTCACTCTATTGTCTGTCTCTCTTGTTTTTGTCTCTCTCCATCTCTATGTCTCTCTTCTCTCTCTTTTCTCTCTCTGTCTTTTCTTTCTATTTCTGTTCCTCTCTCTCTGTTTCTCTATCGCTCTCTCTCTCTCTTCCTCCCCCCTCTCTCTCACCCACAACTGTACACAGATCAGCTCCAAAATATTTGACAGAACTTTTCATTTTATGTCATGGTAAAGTGGCGTAGAAAATAAGAAAAATAAATAAGTAAATAAAAAATAGTAAAACAAACAAACAAACAAAACCAACAACAACAACAACAAAATAAAACTAAAACAAACAAAAATGAAAACAAATAAAAATCAACAACAAAAAACTTCAGGAATGGCTACAGAAAGAACGTTCCGTTTTCCTCTGATGAAAGCGAAATTGAAGGGTCGATCAAAGAGACTGTCTGATAACTGTCTTGAATGGAACCATGGCAGCAGGGACATCAAAAGACAGGCATGCTGTGATGCTATTAAAAGCACATGGAACAATCTGGTGTTGATATATAGGAAGAGTGAGACTGATGGCGTTGTGGACCTTTTCTCTTCCAAGGAAATTGTAGTGGTGGCTAGCACAGGCAGTGATATTTTGGGGCAACTTCTCTATGTATCACAGGAAATTAAGGTGAACGGTATTAGGCGATTATTTTTCTGGGATACTCTCTCTCCACCCCCTCCCCCATTTCTCTTTCTGTTTTTCTCTCTCTCTCTCCCTGTTTTTTTCTCTCTCCGTTTTGCTCTCTATTTCTCTCTCTCTTTCTCTGTCTCCATTGCTCTCTGTTTATTTCTCTCTCTTTCTGTCTGTTTCTCTGTTTCCCTGTTTCTCTCTCTGTCTGTTTCTCTGTTTCTCTTTCTGTTTGTTTATCTCTTTGCATTTCTTTCTCTGTGTTTCTACATGTATCTGTTTTTCTCTCTATCTCTCTCTTTCTCTGTCTCTCTCTCTTTCTCCTCCCCCCTCTCTCAAATCTGTACACCAATCGGCACCAAAATATTTGACAGAACTGTTCATTCCATGCCATGCTAAAGTAGCGTAGAAAATAAGACAACAGAAGAAATAAGTAAATAAAATATTTTTTTAAGCAAAACAAGATAAAAATAAAGCATTACAAACAAACAAACAAACAAAACAAATAAAAATCAACAACAAACTTCAGGAATGGCTACAGAAAGAACGTTCCATGTTCCTCTGATGAAGGCGAAATTGAAGGGTCGATCAAAGAGACCGTCTGATAACTGTCTTGAATGGAACCATGGCAGCAGGGACATCAAAAGACAGGCATGCTATAATGCTATTAAAAGCACATGGAATAATCTGGTGTTGATGTATATGAAGAGTGAGACTGATGCTGTTGTGGACCTTTTCTCTTTACAGGAAATTGTGGTGGTGGCTAGCACAGGCAGTGATATTTTGAGGGCAACTTCTCTATGCATCGCAGGAAATTAAGGTGAACCGTATTAGATTATTTTTCTGGGATACTCTCTCTCTCTCTCTCTCTCTCTCTCTCTCTCTTCCCTGTTGCTTTTTCTCTCTCTCTGTTTCTTTCCTTCTCTTTCTCTATCTCTGTGTTCCTATCTCTCTGTGTTTCTCCCTCTGTCTGTCTCTCTCCTTTCCTGTTTTTTTTTCTCTCTGTCTCTGTTTCTTTCCTTCTGTTCTCTCTCTCTCTCTCTCTCTGTTGTGTTTCTCTCTCTCTCTCTCTCTCCCTCTCTTTCTGTCTCTCAGTCTTTATCTCTATCCCCCTCTCTCTTTGTTTCTCTTTTTGTCACCCTCTCTCTCTCTTTCTCCCTCATTTTCTCTCTCTCTTTCTCCGTTTCTCTGTCTGTCTCTCTTTTTCTCTCTCTCTCTTCCTCCCCCCCCCCCTTTCTCTCTCAAAACTACACAAATCAGCCCCAAACTTTGACAGAATTTTTCATTCCATGCCATGCTAAAGTGCATAGAAGATAAGTCAAAAATGAATAAGCAAATAAAAAATAGAAAAAAAGCAAAAAAATAAAAGCAATCCAAGCTAGAACAAAAGAAAAAATCAACAACTAAAACCTCAGGAATGGCTACAGAGAGAACGTTCCATATTCCTCTGATGAAGGCGAAATTGAAGGGTGGAGCAGACAGACCGTCTGATAACTGTCTTGAATGGAACCATGGCAGCAGGGACATCAAAAGACAGGCATGCTGTGATGATATTAAAAGCACATGGAATAATCTGCTGTTGATATATATGAAGAGTGAGACTGATGGCGTTGTGGACTTTTTCTCTTCCCAGGAAATTGTGGTGGTGGCTAGCACAGGCAGTGATATTTTGGGGCAACTTCTCTATTCATCACAGGAAATTAAGGTGAACAGTATTAGGCGATTATTTTTCTGGGACCCTCTCTCTCTGTCTCTGATTTCTCTCTCTCTCTCTCTATCTGTCTGTCTCTCTCCTTGTTTCTCCCTCTGTTTCTTTCTCCTCCTCCTCCTCTCCCTCTCTCTCCTCCTTTTCCTCTCCCTCACTTTCTCTCTCTGTAATTCATTTCACATCTGTTTTTTTATGTTTATATAACATGTGTAGTATAGCAAGGACCAGCTGGTGAAACCTAATGCTACTATCCTTGAGTACAAAAGAATTATAAAGTTTGAAATTCCAAATAAAAAAAAAATCTTTCTCTCTGTCTCTTTCTGCCTCATTCTGTTTGTCATTCTTTTCCTCTCTCTGTCGTTCTTGCTCTGTCTGTCGCTTTCTCATTCTAACTCTCTCTCTCTCTCTCCCTCCCACCCCTCTCTCAATTAATGTAATTTGTATTTATGTTCATGTCACATGTGCAATGTACAAGGACCAGCTGCAAGACAGGTCCAGTGGGACCTAATACCTAATGCTACTATCCTGGAGTAATAAAGTGCCTTTCTCTCTCTGTCTGCCTCTTTCCCCATTTGCCTCTTTCTCTCTCTGTCTGCCTTTCTCTTTCTCTGTCTGCGTCTATCTGTGCCTCTTTCTCTCTCTGCCTCTTTCTCTCTTGTTTCTCTCTCTGCCTCTCTCTTCTCCACCTCGTTCTCTTTCTGCCTCTTTCTCTCTCTCTCTCTCTCTCTCTCTCTCTCTCTCTCTCTACCTCTCTCTTCTCTGCCCCTCTCTTTCTTTCTATCTTTTTCTCTCTCTCTCTGCCTCTTTCTCTCCCGGCCTTTCTCTCTCTTTCTCTCTGCCTCTTTTTCTCCCTGCCGCTTTCTCTCTCTTTTCTTCTCTGCCTCTTTCTCTGTCTGTCTGTCTGCTTGTTTGTCTGTCTGTCTGTCTGTCTGTCTCTCTTTCTTCTGTCGTTCTCTCTCTGCGTCTCTCTTCTCTGCTTCTTTCTCTCTCTCTGTCAGCCTCTTTCCCTCTCTGCCCCCCTCTCTCTTATTCTCTCTCCCTCTACCTCTTTCTCTGCCTGTCTGCCTATCTGCCTGCCTGCCTATCTCTCTCTGTCTCCCTCCTTCCTCAAGCCTATTAATGAGTTCTTTACTTTGCCTCAGTGGCAGCCAACAGGATCAATATCACTGTCGATTTTCAGATCACAGAAAGGCCTGTGGTCAATTCAGTTAGACCTGTGGTGCTCGTGGAGCTGTTCTGCGTTAGAATCGGTCTTTGGAAAAGGATTAAAGGGAACATTGTGGGAGAGAGTGTGTGTATTTCCATGTGCGCGCGCATGTGTGTGAGTGCATCTGTGTGGGACAGAGAGAGGAGAGAGAAAGAGACAGGGAGAGAGAGAGACAGAGAGAGAAACAGAGAGAGAGAGAGGGGGGGAGAGAGAGATAGATAGATATATATACTACACGTCATTATTGAAGGGCCAGGAACGTTTTTGAGTCAATTTTTGAAAGGAGAAATAACCTATTTTCTCTTACTCTTTTCTCCAATTCGTTGCCGTAACTGAATGGATAAGAGCTCAGACAACATTGCAGTTTCCTTTTGGCACGTGTTTGGGGATTTGCCGATTTGCAATGGGCGGCCCAAGGAAGACAATTTCCACACGAAATTGTCGAATCTTCAGCAGGGTCTCTCTGACGACGCAGGCAAGGTAGCGACAAAATTCGCTTTGCACGTGCAAGGCAAGCCCTTTTTGAACACTACTCCAGCCAAAGTTGCCCGCAGACGAGGATAAAAAGGACCCGTTCTTGGTTCGTTTTAACCATGCTTGCAAGACGACGGATGACGGATGAGCAGCGGGGGAGAGCCCTCGCTCTGCTTGATGAAAGCCTAGCGCAGCGGGAAGTTGCTAGACGACTTGAAGTGTCGCATTCCACAATCCAGAGACTGCTGGAGCGCTTCAATGAGACTGGAGCAGTCCAGGAAAGGCGTCACACGGGTCGACCCAGAGTAACGACAAGACAGCAAGACCGCTACCTTGCCCTCTCCGTCCTGAGGGAAAGGGCATCCACTGCGGTGACCTTGAGGGGTCAGCTGAGGGACGCAACAGGTGCTAACATCAGCTGCAGCACGGTGAGAAGACGGCTACATGAGGCAAACTTGAGGTCACGGAGACCGGCCGTCCGACCCGTGCTGTCACCGGTCAACAGAGTGCGCCGCATGACCTGGGCCAGGGAGCACGTGACCTGGACAAGGCAACAGTGGGCCCGGGTCTTGTTTTCGGATGAGTCCAGGTTCACCCTGACCTTTAACGATGGCCGGGCTCGGGTGTGGCGACGTCAAGGGGAGAGGTTCGCTGACGCCACTGTCCAAGAGCATAACCGGTACGGCGGCGGGTCGGTGATGGTGTGGGGTGGCATGAGCCGTGGTACCCGGACCCCCCTGCTCCCCATTGACGGCATCCTGAACGGGGTCCGGTACCGGGACGAGGTTCTGGCGGCTGTGGCACTGCCTGCGCTTGTGGACCTTGGTCAAGGCGCCATCTTCCAGGACGACAATGCACCTGCGCATCGAGCACGCCTTGTGACCGACTTCCTGGAGCAGCATGAAGTCGTCCGTATGGCCTGGCCAGCGTGCTCACCTGACCTGAACCCAATTGAACACCTCTGGGATGTGCTCGGGAGGCGCATCAGGGACAACCACCCCCCACCGGGCACCCTGGCCAGGCTGGTCGACATCCTGCAGATCGAGTGGGCGGCCATCCCTCAGGACACACTCCGTACCCTTGTGGGGTCGATGCATCGGCGCTGTGAAGCATGCATCCAGGCTCGGGGCGGACACACGCGATATTGAAAACAGATTGGCCAAATCTGACACTTTCTGTTTTTTGAAAAGGGGGGGATGTTCCTTTAAATGCATGTGCTGTTCACTAATGGGTCATTGTGCTAATTTCTTTTTTCAAAACAGGTGTGGAAATGATGAAATAAAACATAGAATCAATTCTAAACATTGTCAATTATTTCAACTTAAAATTAGAGAGGAAGGAAGAAGTGGCCCTTAAATTATGATTAGGAGTATATATATAGAGAGAGAGACAGAGAGAAAAGAGAGAGAGAGAGAGAGAGAGAGAGAGAGAGAGAGCAATCAAACAAAACTCAGGATGGTGTGGCTATTTTGACCACCCTTTTTTTCTGGCAAGGAAGATACAAATATCCAGATTTTAAACTCATCAGGGTCAGGTGACCGAGGGAAATTTACAACCTGGAATAAAATTATGAGCTGAATTGAGGACAAACAGATTGTCACACTAGTAAGACGAGCATGTGTATGTGAATATAACATGAATGTCCCCCCCCCCCCCCAAAAAAAAAAAAAAAAAAAAAAACGCAAAGAAATTTCTTCCCCTAAAAGTGCTGAGTTAACTAATTTTTTATACGACTTTCAACTTGACACCATGGCTTTTTAAACCCATGTACTCACTTTTCAAAAGATCTACATATTGGAATCAAATTCATTGAAAAATCAATCCTGAAACATTCTGCTAAGATATGTTTGCTACATGCAAGACAGACGTACACACAAAAAGGCTGACACAGACACAGACACCTCTCTCAGGTCGATATGAAATAGTACCCTTCCCATCTTTATGTGTTTTAAGTGAATAGTCGATCCACTGTAACGATCTTTTATTTATGTTTTGCATTACGGCTACCACTGCTCACACAAATAATGTAATAACCCTTACGATAAAATGATATATTCTTCTATAGCTAAGACATTTCTGTAACAATCTTTGAGGTCAGGTGCGCACAGTGACTGCTAAAAACCAAAATGATCAAATTATGAACGGCCGAGAAATCTTAATTTGAAGATGTTTGCCGCTCAGAAGACAATATCGATTTTGCGCTTCTCACGGGTTTACAGTGACCTTGCAGAAACATTCAAAATCAATTGAAACTGACGTGAAGACAGGACAATGGCAGACGGTCAAAGGAGTGAAAACAGACTGGAAACGACTGAAGATGTTGAGAAAATGCTGTTCTTACACCTTCAAGGAAACATACTAAGTTTCATCCACTTCAACTTTGCTACTTTCACTTTCCTCCCCTTGTTCATCCTGAAGTTCCACCCCACTAGGCCCCCCTCCCCCTCCATACCACTTTGCCCCTTTCTCTGTAATGTTCCTTTCCTTATTTTCTCCCAACTTCGAACGCTTTGTTTCCCCACCCTGAAATTCACATCATCAGTTGTCCTTGTTCCTCTTAGAAGTTCTCTCCCTTCGTGTCTCCCCTCCCTCACACGTTGCTTTCCTTCTGCCAAGGATCTACCAGGATGGTGTAGCTATTTTAACAATTCTTTTCTTACAAAATGATACAGAAATTCCAGATTTTGAACTTGCTATGGTCAGGTGACCCAGAGAAATTCACAAGTTGGAATAAGACCTGAGGTAAATCGAAGACAAAGAGAGAATTGTTACACTAGTGAAACGAGAATGTGAATATGAATATAACATGAATGTTATCCACAAAAAAAAATCCTAAGAAATATTTTCCCCTAAACAACGTTTTCCTTGACACCATGATGTTTTAAACTGATGTTTTCACAACTTCTCAAAAGATCTACATATTTCGATTAAATTTATTGACAATCAACCTTATAACATCTCTGAGAACATTCTGCTAACTCATGCTTGCTACAAACACGCAAGACAGACGTACACACTGATAGGCTGAAACAGACATACACACACTTTTCTCCACTCGATATGAAATGGTCACCCCTCCCTTTATTTCTTTTAATTAAGTAAATAATCGATCCATTGTAACGGTATATTTTTTACTTCTTTTTTTTCAAATAACATAATAACCCTTATGATAAAATGATGTATTTCTTCTATAGCTAAGACGTTTCTAATCTTTGGGGGTCACCTACGTGCGCACAGTGACTCTGCCAAAAACTAAAATGATCAAATTATGAACGGCTGAGGAATCTTAATTTGAAGATGTTTGCCGCTCAGAAGACAATATCGATTTTGCACTTCTCACAAGTTTACAGTGACCTTGCAGAAAGCATCCAATGAATTTAAACTGACGCGAAGACAGGACAATGGCAGATGGTCAAGAGATTGAAAACAGACTGGAAATGACTAAGAAAATCTTGAGAAAAGACTGTTCTTTGTGAAGTTTGTTGGGTTTGCTAACGACACTGTTTTTCTATCAGGCCAACGTAGCGTGCTGCTAGCGTTTTACTAAATTCAAAACAAGTGTGACTGCCCGCGTTCAAGCAAACAGGAACCAGAAAAAGACACGAAAAACGAATAAGAACACGTATTATCATAACAAGACAAGACAGGCGCAAATTTTTGCCCAACTGGCCTTTGTCAAGCGTAAGATCACAAACAAACACCAGATACACAAATTTTTCTCCTAATTTTTGTACCTGATGTTTGTTTGTTTGTGATCTTACGCTTGACAATGGCAAGTTGGCCGAAAAGTTGTGCCTGTCTTGTCTTGTTATATTAAATGCGCGTTCTTATCATTTTTTTTTTCGTGTTTTTCTCTAGTTAGCGTTTTACTAAAGAAATAGGAGGGAAGCAGGGATAATTTTTATAATATAATCAAAGGACATAACTCTTGAGAATTATCTCCCATGTTGTATAGAACTTCTCAGATCTAACACAGTTTGCGCTACCCATTCAGCTAGCATAGAAGCAGAAACAAAGCACAAAAACAGTAAGCTCAGAACACTCAAACTTCACAAAGAACAGTCTTTTCTTAAGATTTTCTCAGTCATTTCCAGTCTGTTTTCACTCCTTCGGCTGTCTCCTGAGGAGTGTTCTGAGTTTACTGTTTTTGTACTTTGTATCTGCTTCTATGCTAGCTGAATGGGTAGCGCAAACTGTGTTAGATCTGAGAAGTTCTATACAACATGGGAGATAATTCTCAAGAGTTATGTCCTTTGATTATAGCGTTTTACTGTTTTCGATGATCCGGAAGTATTGTCATAGAAACGTATTGTTCAAGGGAAATAATTACCAAGATCTACTGACAGGAAGTGTATCTGTTTTCTGTTTATGTATTACTCGCATGTATCGATCGGTTCATCTTTACAAGTATTATTCTATATTCCAAGCGCATATTCGGCCCATGTGACCTTGATAATGACTCTGGCTTCCAAACGTATGCCTTGGCGTCTCCTCAGCGGTACACATCTTCGGCCAGATTTGATGAAATACCTGTCACTAAACAGCTAAAAATATCTTACCAATACAACTTGATCGCAGACACACAGACACACGTGCCTTATACACACACACGCTCACACACAGACATATGGACACATATCTCAGCCCTGTTCATCTGAAATAATCCCCCTTAAAATAGCATCCGGAAGTTTATTTTTTCGTTACAAAAACCAAAACAAGCAACAACAATAACGAATAAAACTGAGACTGAGTTTTCTGCCAGCATCTCCCCCCCCCCCCCCGTGAGTTCTCTACCACCAAACTCCCCTGAGTTCCCTGCCACCCTGACCCCCTGAATTCCCTGTTAGCGTACCCCCTGAGTTCCCTGCCACCCTGAATTCCCTGTTAGCGTACCCCCTGAGTTCCCTGCCACCCTGACCCCCTGAATTCCCTGTTAGCGTACCCCCTGAGTTCCCTGCCACCCTGACCCCCTGAGTTCCCTGCCACTCTACCCCCCTGAGTTCCCTGCCACCCTCCCCCCCTGAGTTCCCTGCCACTCTACCCCCCTGAGTTCCCTGCCACTCTACCCCCCTGAGTTCCCTGCCACCTACCCCCCTGAATTCCCTGCCACCCTACCCCCCTGAGTTCCCTGCCACCCTCCCCCCCTGAGTTTCCTGCCACCATACCCCCCCTCCCTGAGTTCCCTGCCACCCTACCCCCCTGAGTTCCCTGCTACCCTCTCCTCCCCCGAGTTTCCTGCCACCATACCCCCCCCCCCCCCCCTGAGTTCCCTACCAGCGTACCTCCCCTGCTAGCGTACCCTCACGAATTCCCTACCAGCGCACCCTTCCGAGTTCACTGCAAGCGTACTCCCCCCCCCCCCCCCCCCACCGAGTTCCCTGTCAGCGTATTCCCCGTGAGTTCTCTATCACCATATCCCCCCGAGTTTCCTGTCAGCATACCCTCTGGTGGATAGGGTGAGGGTGTGAAAGGGTTAATTTTTTGCTTTGCTAGCATGGTTGATGATCCAAATGCTGGCAGACAGAGAGCAGGGAGTCAAAGGGTTAAGTCTTTACACTCTAACGGGGCCAGGCCATATGCAGGTCATGA
>JAPXFY010000032.1:46628191-46638191 GCA_030674185.1 Monoplex corrugatus
TGATGATGAAGAAGAAGAAGCAGAAGAAGAGGTGGAAGAAGAAGAAGGATAAGAAGAAGAAGAAGACGAGGAAGAGGACGAAGAGGAGGAAGAAGAAGAAAAAGAAAAAAGCCAAAGAAGGTAGATGAGGAAGTGGAGGAGGATAGTTATCAGCATGTGAAGTTCCACCATTTAAAAATTTCATATGGGGGTTGAAAAATCGAGACAAATTCTTTGTCTGTATACCCAAACATGCTACGTGCAAGTAGCCTGGATTTTAGATGAAATTGGCAAGAGAGTGACATGGCTTTACCGTTATGACTTTTAACCAAATCTCAGTTCAGTTCAACAATTATTTACTGCCACGGTAATAACTGTTGTGTTTGATTTGGAGTTTTGGAGTTAAAACAAAGGGATCAATCTCATCCAGACGAATCCATATGCGCTCTACCCACTTCTGCTCGCAATTCCGCCGGAAAACTTCTCTTCGTCCTGCTCAAAACCCAGTGTACTGACAAGGTCTTGAAACGCTGAGAAAGGATAAAGTGGGACGGGGGGACCTATCAAAAACCGACACCACCAGAACGATTGGAGCATTAAGCTTGACCACAACGATGGCCATTTTTCACGTTGAGGGCTGGGACTGAACTCGAGACATAGGAGTCTTAAGTCTGTCTCTATAGAAGCAATCAGACAGCCATATGAAAAAAATAACTGTTCCATCCCCCTACCCCCAACTCCATCTGCAAAGCTTGAAACCACGACTCTCTGATATCTGAGAATAGAGCTCAAACATCTGTGTTGATGAACCTCTTGGTGACAGAAAACATTTCGTTGAATAACGACTATAGGCTGCGCTGTAAAACCCATTAACAAAAGCACATTTTTCATTTCGTAAATATCTTTTTTCACGGAAATCTTTGTAAAGAAAAGCCTCCACATTTCCCAATAAAGTCAGATGACAAGAATGCAGGTAATTGCAAAACATGTATATGCATTTGTTTGCTCGAATCTCCTATTAGTATCGCATCATTTTCGTTATGATAAATGGGCAATAATTGTTAGCCGTTAGACAGTCTCTTTTCTATTGGTTGATATAAAAACAGGTGTCTAATTGTCCGTAACGTTCCATAATACAATTAAGTTATTTTTGAGAATGCTTTCAGCTTTAAACGTTTAGGTAGTTTGCATGATTGAATGGTCCATGTAAACAACCTGATCGGCTGATGTGCCATCTTTGTTTTTCTCACACTGGATCGCTTCTGTTCGAAGTAAACACCAGCTTGTTTGGAAATGTGTTCATAGCTCTGTGATAGGACAAGACCCCGTTCCATAGAAGCCATAATGTCCCGTTCCTAATTTGACAGGCATTACTGGCTGGTTGTGGTTGTGTATAAGCAGCATTGCTCGGCTGAATGTACTTATAATTATAATTACAATATTTATATTGTGGATTCAGACACCCATGTACTTTTGCAAGCCTAGATGCTAAGCATAGATGCACTGCTGATACAGTCTCAGCTAAGATGGTCTGGATATCTTGTGCGTATGCAGGATAACAGGCTACCAAAGCAGCTCTTCCACAGTGAACTGACAGAGCTAGAGGGCCATCCACCAAAAGGACGGCCAAAGCTTTCCTACAAAGACACCCTGAGAAAATCCCTCCAGAAATGTGACATTGATGAAGAACAATGGGGAATCATGGCCACTAACATGTCTGAATGGAGGCAATGTATTCGCAAGGGAAGAGAAACTTATGAAATTTAAAGAAAAAGCAACAAAGTGGAAAAGCGTGCAGCAGTAAAGGCCAGAAACAACTCTGCAGAGCGTTCCATTGAGTGTCCAGTATGTGGCCGCTTGTGTGCATCAGACTTTGGCCTGAGATCCCATATGAGGGTACACAAATTAATAAAGTGTTAGGTTGGACTTCATCGACCACAATAATCGATCATATAAGCTAGGCTGAAAAGTGATGACACTAATTGTATTTTGTTTGTAACATGCAAACAATCTGTCAAAGTATACACTTTGCACTTTACATACGATACAGAAAAACAAATTTCCAAGAAGCAGAATTTCGGTTAAAAACCTAACCTCTTGATTATTGAAGACAGTCAAACATGGTGAATTGCCAGAGGTTGGAGATGATTTGGGCTCAAAACGTAGCCTAGGTCTTGCTAATGCATACTGTAATGTCGAATCAGTTTTGGACCACCAAAAATAGGCCAGGTATAAGCCTGATGTCCACGTACAGGATTGCAGCCAGTGACGGAAACATCTCGAGAAAAAAAAATCCCATAGAAGGGCTTTGAGCAATTTGGTTTGGGCTTGTAGTCTCTACAGGTTGAAAAGTGTTCCATCTGAGTGGAATTTGATGTATACGTCCCTGCCAAAGTCGCTGAATACATCAATAAACATTGCTAGAAAGAGGACGGAGAAAAATGCAGGTACGAGAACGTATCCCTGTTTCACTTCAATCTATGCAAGGGAAATGCTTGGATGTTTCCCTAATCTCTTGCACCCTGGCCAGCATGACACTACACTGTTGAAGTAGCCAGTCAGCAAGATTATCTTCTGAAAGCAAGCAAACTGTAGTAGTCTCTCAATTAGGTCCTTCCAGTAAACGTTGTCAAATGGAATGATCAGATCTACAAACATCATATGGAGCTCCAGGTTTTGTTCACGGCACTTCTCTTGCAGCTGGCATATGGTAAACGCCATTCCATTCGTCTTCTTTCTTCTGACGAAAGCCTCACTGAGACAATAGAACGATGAGCTTGGCTATATGGGTGATAATTCTGTTTGAATGACCTGATTCTACAGTTGTGGCAAGGACCTTCAGTGTTTAATATACATTGCATATCATACATATACATATATCTATATCTCTTTCTCTCTCTCTCTCTATATATATATACATATACTATATACATATGCATATTCACATACATGTATGTATACACACACACACACACACACACACACATATATATATATATATATATATATATATATATATATATTGTAGATAAGCCAAAGAAACAAGACAACAAACTAGAGTTTTGAGCCCAGTACTTCAGCCAGTGGCCTTCCTCAGGGGACTGTTTATTCAGGAATGAACACACGCATATATATATATATATATATGTGTGTGTGTGTGTGTGTGTGTGTGTGTGTATGTGTGTATTTGTGTATGTATGTATGTATGTATGTATGTATGTATGTATGTATGTATGTACGCACAATGTATACATATGTATAGAAAGATATGTAGCTAGATGTATAGAAAGATGGACAAATAGACAGATACACACACAGATAGATAAACAGATAGACATACATTCATGCATACAGACAGACAGATAGATAGACAAACAGACAGGCAGAGAGATATATAGATAAACAGATAAATAGATGGACAGATAGATGATAAAGAATTTTTTTTTAAACTAGGCATTATAGGTATAACATCATTAATCATGTATTTTGAACGTTCAAAACACCTGCATTGTTCCCTAACTTCTATGACTAGACGACAACAACTGGTATCGTGAGCTAAATTTTTGAACAGCCAATATTACATCAAATTGCATAAATTGAATTTTGCAGCCTTTTTGACCTCACAAGACAGCCATACAAATACATTCCATCATCTTTCAGCACTGCTGAATACCACAGCGATCTGGTATTTCTGCAACTACGCCGTTAGTTTGCGGAAACTCCACTGGGGCTGAGCATTAAGTTAATCAGCTTTCATCAAACGTTGCCCATTGAATATAATTGCATTCTTGTTACTGCTGTCTTGTAGAAGATGATGGTATCTTCTGGACAGGAAATAGTGTGTGTCTTGTCGAACAGAGAGCTGTCACTCTGATTTCCTGTGTGAGAGTGCTCTACCTTGGTTGGGGAGGATTAGGTACAGCTGATTGAAGTTTGTATCTGTCAATGTTGTCCATTTGTTCAGTTTGCCCTCCCTCCATCTCTGTCTGTCTGTCTGTCTCTCTCTCTCTCTCTGTCTCTTTCTGTCTATCTCTCTGTCTGTCTGTCTCTGTCTCTTTACATCTATCTCTCTGTCTCTTTCTTTCTGCTTCTCTCTGTCTCTCTCTGTTTCTTTGTCTCTCTCTGTCTCCCTGTCCTCTGTGTGTGTGTCTCTCTCTATTTGTCTGTCTGTCTCCATCTGTCTGTCATTGTCTCTCTGCCTGCCTGTCTGTCTGCCTGCCAGTCTGTCTGTCTCTCTCACTCTCACTCTCTCACTCTCTGTCTGTCTCAGTCTGACTGTCTGTCTGTCTCTCTGTGTCTCTGTCTATCTTTCTGCGTGGTAAACGTCAGGATACATAATGAAAGTGAGTGTAGAGTACAACCCTGTCACGCAGTTACAATTCAGAATGGATCTTTGCAACATACTGACTTTCATTTCAGATATCAAAATATTTTGACAGAAAAAAGTCCTATAAAATGTGGTCACTGAAATGGCGTAGAAAATGGGACCAAAAAAAATCAAACGACAAAGCTTAGACATCTATTATTAAGTATTAAAGGATGTCAGGTCAAAACTACTACTACTACTACTATCACTACTACTACTACTATCACTACTGCTACTACTACTACTACTTCTGCTATTACTACTACTACTATCACTACTGCTACTACTACTACTACTTCTGCTATTACTACTACTATCACTACGACTACTACTACTACTATAGCTACATACTACTATTCCTACTTACTCTGCTTCTTCTTCTTTTCCTTCGTCTTCATCATCGATGAATATTTTTCCCCTTGTGGTACTGGCCGTCTGACCCTGTGTGTGGATAGGCCATTGCGTAAAGATCTGACGTTTCGCGTTCTAATCCAGCCTGCACTAAAAAAAAAGAAAAAAAAAAGGTTTCAGTCTTTCTGGTGTTGTTAATGTCTACTAGGTCCTATTCTCCCCCTCTCCTTGTTGTTTCTTCTCTTCTTCTTGTTTCTTCTTCTTCTTCTTGTTTCTTCTTCTTCTTCTTGTTTCTTTGTCTTCTTGTTTCGTCTTCTTCTTCTTCTTCGTCTGGTTGGTTTTTCTTCCTCTTCTTCTTCTTCTTGTTTCTTCTTCTTCTTCTTTGTCTTGTTTCTTCCTCTTCTTCTTCTTCTTGTTTCTTCTTCTTCACATTCTTCTTCTTCTTCTTCTTGTTTCTTCTTCTTCACATTCTTCTTCTTCTTCTTCTTCTTCTTCTTCTTCTTGTTTCTTCTTCTTCTTCTTCTTCTCTTCTTCTTCTTCTTGTTTCTTCTTCCTCTTCTTCTTCTTCTTGTTTTTCTTCTTCCTCTTCTAGTTTCTTCTTCTTTTTTTCTTGTTTCTTCTTATTATTATACTTTCTTCTTGTTGTTGTCGTTTCTTCTCTTCTTCTTCTTCTTCTTTTTGCTTCTTCTTCTTCTTCTTTTTGTTTCTTCTTCTTCTTCTTGTATTCTTCTTCTTCTTTTCTTTCTTTCTTTCTTTCTTTCTTTCTTTCTTTCTTTCTCTCTTTCTTCTTCTTTATCATCATCATCATCATCTTCTTCTTCTACTACTACTACTACTACTACAGCTGCATGCTACTACTACTACTTCTTGTTCTTCTTCTTTTCCTTCGTCTTTGCCATTGATTCGTATCCCCCCCCCCCCCCGCCTTGTGGTCCTGTGGACAGGCCATGGCCTCAAGATCTGAGGTTTCGCGTTCTAATCCATCCTGCACTATAAACAAATGGTCAGTGTAGTGCCCATTTAAAAGTTTCAGTCTTTCTGGTATTAGAAAGAAAACACGAAAAAAGAATAAGAACGCGTATTTAATACAACAAGACAAGACAGGTGCATATTTTCGGCCAGCTGGCCTTTGTCAAGCGTAAGATCACAAACAAACAAACACCAGATACAAAAATTAGGAGAGAAATTAGGAGAGAAAGACTGAAACTTCCTTTCTGGTCTGTCCAGTGTGAGAAAAGAAATGCCGCTGCTGCTACTACTACTATTACTACTCTACTATAGCTAGTACTACCACTACTACTACTACTACTTACTACTTTTACTCCTCCTCCTCCTCATCATCATCATCATCATTATCATCATCATCATCATCATCATCATCATCAAGTGCCTTGCCACATGGCGTTGGCGATAATGGCCGTCCATCTGTTTCTATCCCTTGTTGCCGCAAGCACATCTTCCACCCTCTCTGTCTTCAGCCACTATGCAAGTCCGTCCAATATTTTTTCTCGGGGTCTACCTGGTGTTCTCTTTCCCTCCAGCTTTCCTGTTGTGACCAGGTGCTCCAATTCCTCTTTCCTCTTAAAATGGCCTACTACATTATCAAATACGCGTTCTTATTCTTTTTTCGTGTTGTTTTTTCTCGTTTCCAGTATGCTTGAACGCGGGCAGTCACACTTGTTTTGGCTTTCTGGTGTTGTTAATGTTTCCTAAGTCTTTTTCTCCCACCCACCCCCCACACACACACACTGCCCATTTCAAAACCTTGTCAATGCATATGGTTTTTTGGGCTGTCTTCATTAAGAAATATGCCACAGATTTAGGAGAGGCGCATGTGCAATTGTTGTCAGACTGCAGTGAATCCATTGTAGACTTGTTTCCCCGAGTCCCAGAGAATGTTCCCCTATAAAGTTGATAGATTTCACAGTCTAGTGCTCTCCTCGGTCCTCGATCAGTATTGGAAAGTGCCAAATAGGATCTCTGTATTCAGAGAGAGAGAGAGAAGGGGGGGGGGGGGGGGGGGGGGGGGGGGAGAGAGAGAGAGGAAGGGAGAGACAGACAGACAGACAGAGACAGATAGACACACAGAGTGACAGAAAGAGAGACAGACAGACAGACAGAGACAGACACAGAGAGAGAGAGAGACAGCCAGACAGACAAGAAAGACAAAGAGAGGTAGACAGACGAGAGAGACAGAGACAGAGAAACAGAGACAGACAGAGAGACAGAGGGATAGAGAGACAGAGAAACGGGGACAGAGAGGGGAGAGACAGAGATAGAGAGGAGAGAGAGAGACAAAGACAGAGACAGACAGGAGAGACAGACAGGTAGACAGAGAGAGAGAGACAGAGAGAGACAGAGAGACAGAGACAGAGAGAGAGAGAGAGAGGGAGGCAGTGAGAGAGAGAGAGAGAGAGATCCAGACAGACGGACAGACAGACAGACAGACAGATGAATATCTTTCTTTCGCCCTTTGTCTAATCCAACACCAGGATTTTATTAATTTCTCTTACAGAAAAATATGGAATCAGGTGTTAGCTGCTTCTGCTTATTCAACAAGGAGGCAGTCTTGAAGTATATAATAGTATAGCTACAATTAGCTGAACTGCTCTACATATGACAGTTACCGTGGTGCGGTGGTTAACAAAACAGACTAATAACAGAAAGGTCGTTGGTTCGAATCCTACCTATGATTACGCTTATGATTTTTTTGCATAGTCTTCATTAAGAAATCTGCCACGGATTTAGGAGGGGCGCATGTGAAATTGTTGTCAGACTGCAATGAGTCCATTCTGAACACACGCCCAATTCTAAACTTGCAGACTTTTTTTCCCTGGAGTCCCAGAAAATGTCCTATAAAGTTGATAGATTTCACAGTCTGGTGCTCTCCTCGTTCCTCGATCAATATTGGAAACTCCAAATAGGACCTCTTGTTTTAACACAGAGAGAGAGAGAGAGAGAGAGAGAGAGAGAGAGAGAAAGAGAGACAGACAGACAGACAGGCAGACACACACACAGAATGAGAGAGAGACAAAGACAGACAGACAGACAAGAGAGACACAGAGAGAGACAGAGACAGACACTCAGACAGACAGAGGGACAGAGAGACAAAGAAACGGAGACAGACAGGGGAGAGACAGACAGAGAGAGGGGAAGAGAGAGAGAGACAGAGACAGAGACAGAGGGACAGAGAGACAGAGAAACGGGGACAGAGAGGGAGAGACAGAGATAGAGAGGATAGAGAGAGACAGAGACAGAGAGAGGAGAGAGAGATAGAGAGACAGAGACAGACAGGAGAGACAGACATGTAGACAGAGACAGAAAGACAGAGAGAGAGGGGGTGAGAGAGAAAGACAGAGATAGAGAGAGAGAGGGAGGCAGTGAGAGAGAGAGAGAGAGAGAGAGAGAGAGAAAGAGAGAGATCCAGACAGACAGACAGACAGACAGATGAATATCTTTCTTTCACCTTTTGTCTAATCCAACACCAGGATTTTATGAATTTCTCTTACAGAAAAATATGGAATTAGGTGTTAGCTGCTTCTGCTTATTCAACAAGGAGGCAATCTTGAAGTATAGTATAGCTACAATTATCTGAACTGCTCTATATATGACAGTTACCGTGGTGCAGTGGTTAACAAAACAGACTAATAACAGAAAGGTCGTTGGTTCGAATCCTACCTATGATTACGCTTATGATTTTTTTGCATAGTCTTCATTAAGAAATCTGCCACGGATTTAGGAGGGGGGCATGTGAAATTGTTGTCAGACTGCAATGAGTCCATTCTGAACACACGCCCAATTCTAAACTTGCAGACTTTTTTCCCCCGGAGTCCTAGAAAATATCCTATAAAGTTGATAGATTTCACAGTCTGGTGCTCTCCTCGTTCCTCGATCAATATTGGAAACTCCAAATAGGACCTCTTGTTTTCACAGAGAGAGAGAGAGAGAGAGAGAGAGAGAGAGAGAGAGACAGACAGACAGACAGACAGACAGACAGACAGACAGGCAGGCAGGCAGAGAGAAACGGAGACAGAGAGAGGTGAGGCAAAGAGACAGACAGAGACAGAGAGAGGGGAGAGAGAGAGAGAGAGAGAGAGAGAGAGACAGAGACAGAGACAGAGAGAGAGACAGAGAGAGAGAAGGAGAGAGAGAGAAGAAGAGAGAGACAGACAGACAGACAGACAGCGGCAGACAGAGAGATACAGAGACAGGGAGGGGAGAGATAGACAGACAGACACAGAGACAGATAGAGAGAGACAGAGAAAGAGAGGGGAGAGAGACAACGACAGAGAGGGAAGAGACAGAGAGACGGAGACAGAGAGGGGAGAGGCAGAGAGGGGAGAGACACAGAGAGAGACAGACACAGAGAGAGAGAGAGACACAGAGAGAGAGAGAGACACAGAGAGAGACAGACAGACAGACAAACAGACAGTCAAACGTTTATCTTTCATTCCCTCTTTGTCTGTTTCAGCTGCAGGCTATTGTGAATTTCCCTTACAGAGAAAAGGAGTCAATTGTTGGCTGCTTCTGCGTATTCAACGAGGTAACCCTGGATATTAGTATGGGTACAATGAAGTATAGTTAAGTTAAAGGCCATTTTTGAGAAAGGGGGATTTGGAGCACCTGGTCACAACAGGAAAGCTGGATGGAAAAAGAGCACCGGGTATACCAGGGAGAAAATGATAGACGGACTTGCAGAGTGGCTGAAGACGAGGAGGGTGGAGGAGATGCTTGGGGCAACAAGAGATAGAGACAGATGGAAGTCCATGATCGCCAACGCCATGCGGCAGGGCACCTGATGATGATGACAGTTAAGTGAATTGGTCAACATGTGTCAGATGATGCCAGTTATCATGGTGCAGTGGGTCAGCACAATGGACCTGTGATGTAAAGGCCTTTGGTTCGAATCCTATCTCATCATCATGATCGTGTGCCCTGCGGCATAGCGTTGGCGATCATCTTGTTGCTGCAAGTACATCTCCAACCCTCTCTGTCCTCAGCCACTCTGCAAGTCCGTCCAATACTTTCTCCCTGGGTCTACCTGGTGTTTTCTTTCCCTCCAGCTTTCCTGTTGTGACCAAGTGCTCCCATTCTCCTTTCCTCATAAAATGTCCTATAAATGTTGCTTGTCTTTTTTTTCTATTCTTCTTTGTTAAATGATCTTCTTGTGTCTGCCTCCTTCAAGACTGTCTCGTTTGTTTTCTTTGCTGTCCATGGAACTCTCAACATTCTTCTGAGAAACCATATTTCAGTTGCCTTAATTTTGTTCTGACTTTGGGTGACATGGCACAGGTTGTTGTCTTT
>JAPXFY010000032.1:46648191-46658191 GCA_030674185.1 Monoplex corrugatus
TCTCCCTCTGTTTCTTTCTCCTCCTCCTCCTCTCCCTCTCTCTCCTCCTTTTCCTCTCCCTCACTTTCTCTCTCTGTAATTCATTTCACATCTGTTTTTTTATGTTTATATAACATGTGTAGTGTAGCAAGGATCAGCTGGTGAAACCTAATGCTACTATCCTTGAGTACAAAAGAATTATAAAGTTTGAAATTCCAAATAAAAAAAAAATCTTTCTCTCTGTCTCTTTCTGCCTCATTCTGTTTGTCATTCTTTTCCTCTCTCTGTCGTTCTTGCTCTGTCTGTCGCTTTCTCATTCTAACTATCTCTCTCTCTCTCCCTCCCACCCCTCTCTCAATTAATGTAATTTGTATTTATGTTCATGTCACATGTGCAATGTACAAGGACCAGCTGCAAGACAGGTCCAGTGGGACCTAATACCTAATGCTACTATCCTGGAGTAATAAAGTGCCTTTCTCTCTCTCTGTCTCTCTGTCTGCCTCTTTCCCCATTTGCCTCTTTCTCTCTCTGTCTGCCTTTCTCTTTCTCTGACTGCCTCTATCTATGCCTCTTTCTCTCTCTGCCTCTTTCTCTCTTGTTTCTCTCTCTGCCTCTCTCTTCTCCGCCTCGTTCTCTTTCTGCCTCTTTCTCTCTCTCTCTCTACCTCTCTCTTCTCTGCCCCTCTCTTTCTTTCTATCTTTTTCTCTCTCTCTCTGCCTCTTTCTCTCCCGGCCTTTCTCTCTCTTTCTCTCTGCCTCTTTTTCTCTCTGCCGCTTTCTCTCTCTCTCTCTCTCTCTCTCTCTCTCTCTCTCTCTTCTCTGCCTCTTTCTCTGTCTGTCTGTCTGCTTGTTTGTCTGTCTGGCTGTCTGTCTCTTTCTTCTGTCGTTCTCTCTCTGCGTCTCTCTTTTCTGCCTCTTTCTCTCTCTCTGTCAGCCTCTTTCCCTCTCTGCCCCCCTCTCTCTCATTCTCTCTCCCTCTACCTCTTTCTCTGCCTGTCTGCCTATCTGCCTGCCTGCCTACCTCTCTCTCTGCCTCCCTCCTTCCTCAAGCCTATTAATGAGTTCTTTACTTTGCCTCAGTGGCAGCCAACAGGATCAATATCACTGTCGATTTTCAGATCACAGAAAGGCCTGTGGTCAATTCAGTTAGACCTGTGGTGCTCGTGGAGCTGTTCTGCGTTAGAATCGGTCTTTGGAAAAGGATTAAAGGGAACATTGTGGGAGAGAGTGTGTGTATTTGCATGTGCGCGCGCATGTGTGTGAGTGCATCTGTGTGGGACAGAGAGACAGGAGAGAGACAGAGAGACAGGGAGAGAGAGGGAGACAGAGAGAGAGGGGGGAGAGATAAATAGATAGAGAGAGAGAGAGAGAGAGCAACCAAACAAAACTCAGGATGGTGTGGCTATTTTGACAACTCTTTTTTTCTCGCAAGGAAGTTACAGAAAATTCAGATTTTGAACTCATCAGGGTCAGGTGACCGAGGGAAATTTACAACCTGGAATAAAATTATGAGCTGAATTGAGGACAAACAGATTGTCACACTAGTAAGACGAGCATGTGTATGTGAATATAACATGAATGTTCCCCCCCCCTCCCCCCCCCAAAAAAGTGCTAGGAAATTTCTTCCCCTAAAAGTGCTGAGTTAACTACTTTTTTATACGACTTTTAACTTCACACCATAGCTTTTTAAATCCATGCACTCACTTTTCAAAAGATCTACATATTTGAATCAAATTCAGTGAAAAATCAACCCTGAAACATTGTGCTAAGATATGTTTGCTACACGCAAGACAGACGTACACACAAAAAGGCTGACACAGACACAGACACCTCTCTCAGGTCGATATGAAATAGTACCCTTCCCCTCTATATTTGTTTTAAATGAATAGTTGATCCACTGTAACGATCTTTTATCTATTTTTTGCATTACAGGCTACCACTGCTCACACAAATAATGTAATAACCCTTACGATAAAATGATATATTCTTCTATTGCTAAGGCGTGTTTCTGTAACAATCTTTGAGGTCACCTACGTGCGCACAATGACTCTGCCAAAAACCAAAATGATCAAATTATGAACGGCCGAGAAATCTTAATTTGAAGATGTTTGCCGCTCAGAAGACAATATCGATTTTTCATTTCTCACAAGTTTACAGTGACCTTGCAGAAAACATCCAATAAATTTAAACTGACGCTAAGACAGGACAATGGCGGACAGTCAAAGGAGTGAAAACAGACTGGAAACGACTGAAGATGTTGAGAAAATTCTGTTCTTACAATTGTTATTTTGAGAAAATGCTGTTCTTACACCTTCATGCAAATTCGGAGGCAAACCTTTTGATATCAACATCATACAGGTGTATGCACCAACATCCGCAAGTACTCAGGAAGACATCGACAACGTCTACGAAGTTTTAGAGATGGCCAAGGTCCAATGTAAATCACAAGAAGTTGCAGTCATAATGGGAGATTTTAATGCTAAAGTGGGACAGGATAGGGTGGAGGATATAGTTGGACCTCATGGCCTTGGTACACAAAATGAAAGGGGGGGGGGAACTTGTAGAATGGGCACAGATGAATGAGTTCATAGTAGGAAACACCTGGTTTGAGCAGCTTAACAGAAGAAAATGGACTTGGATGAGTCCAGGAGATAATACCAAAAATCAAATAGACTACATCCTGATCAACAAAAGATTAAGAAATTCTTTACTGTCAGCAAAAACACTACCAGGCGCAGATTGCAACAGTGACCACAATCCTGTAATGGGAAGGTTTAGGCTGAAATTGAGGAAAAGGAAACAGACCAAAAGCAACATCAAACTAAACCTTGGACTCTTAAAGACAGATGAAATGATACGTCAAAAAGTTAATGTACATGTTCAAAACAAATTCAGTGCTCTGGAAGACGTTGGTGACAATGTGGAACAGTGGACAAAGTTGAGAAGTTCTATAAATGAAGCTTGTGAAGAAATCACTAAGGCAAATAGAAAAGCAAAAAAAAAGAGCTGGATGACTAATGAAATTTTGGGCCTGTTGGAGGAAAGGAGGAAGGCAAAGAGAAACGAGGAGATATACAGGAAGAAACCAGGTATAGGTGCAATGAAGCTAAGGAAGCTTGGCTGAACACAAAATGCAAAGAGATAGAAGAACGACACAAAATGGATCCTCAGGGTATGTACAGACGAATTGAAGAAATTGTCCACAGGAAAAATACATACACATCAACTGGTTGCTTAAAATCGAAAGATGGCACGCTTATCATGGAAAAAGACAAAATATTAGACAGATGGGGAGAGTACTTTAAAGCCCTTTTTGAGGATGACAGACGAAGAACACATTATGAAAAAGAACTTTGAAGGATCACCCATAATGAAAGATGAAGTTAGAGCAGCGCTGAAAAAGATGAAACCAGGAAAAGCCCCAGGACCAGACAACATTACTACAGAGATGATTGAAGCCATGAGAAGCATACAAAACACAATTTCAATTCTATGTACGGAAGAACGAAATTTAAAAAATCTAAAGAGATCATAAAAGGACCTTCAAGTTCATTCATAAAAAAGAAAATCACACCAAAACACAGATTCAAGCTTATCCATAAATATTCACAAAATTAGTCCATTTTTTCCCCACGAAAACACACACAAACACACACACACACACATACACACATGACGCACGCATCCACACACATATACATGCACACACACGCGCGCACACACATAAACTCTTTCTGTCTCTCTCACCCAAGAACGCGCACACGCATATGTACACATATGCCCACACACACGTGCACGCACAAGCGCATGCGCACACACACATAACCACATACATACATACACGAACACACACACATGTATACACATACATATATGCACGAACGCAAACATACAAATACACACACCACAGACAAACGGGAACACACACACACACACATACACACACACACACACACACACACACATACACACAAACACACACACACACACACACACACACACACAAACACACACACACACACACACACGCACACACACTCACTCATAGGGAAAAGACGTTAAATCAAAGAACGAACGAACACGCACGCACACACACACACACACACACACACACACACACACATACCACCTACTCACCCCCCCCCCCCCCCACTCACCACACACTTGCACACACAAATACACACAACATACACCCACTCACCCCCCACCCCCCCGCACTCACACACACAACACACACACACACACACACAAAGAAATAAAGAAGTTTGCATAACAAAACAAACATGGGTAAAAAAAGCTATGGGCAAGCAAACCAGATTATAACAGAAAACTTGTCCCTCACAGACGGACACACTGCTACAGCTAATTTATCAGCTTCTTTAAAACGGACAGAGAGCTGCCAGGGGCAATTTACTTCTCTTTCTGTCATTTTGTGAACTTCTTTCTTTCTTCTTCTCCGGCTTCTTCTTCTTACCTCATCTACTTCTTCCTCCTCATCCTTTTTCTGTCTCTCTTACTCTGTCTGTCTGCATCTGTGTGTGTCTCTGTATGTGTGTCTCTCTCTGTCTGTCTCTCACTCCCTCTCTCTCTTTCTGTCTCTCTTCTCGATCTCTCTCTCTCTCTCTCTCTCTTCTGTCGCTCTCTGTCTCTCTCTTCTCGTTCTGTCTGTCTCTCTTCTCGCTCTCCTTGTCCGTCTCTTCTCTCTCTGTTTCTCGCTCTATTGTCTGTTTCTCCTGTTTCTGTCCGTCTCTGTCTCTCTCCATCTCTATCTGTCTCTCTTCTCTCTCTGTCTCTCTCTGTCTTTTCTTTCTATCTCCGTTCCTCTCTCTGTTTCTCTATCTCTCTCTCTCTCCTCCACCTCCCCCTTGTACACAAATAGGCCCTAAAATATTTGACAGAACTTTTCATTCCATGCCTGCTAAAGTGGCGTAGAAAATAAGACAAAAAGAAATAAGTAAATAGAAAATAGTAAAAAACAAACAAAACAAACAAAATAAACAAAAACAAAAAAACTAAAACTAAAACAAACAAAAACGAAAATAAATAAAAATCAACAACAAAAAACTTCAGGAATGGCTACAGAAAGAACATTGTTTTCCTCTGATGAAGGCGAAATTGAAGGGTCGATCAAAGAGACCGTCTGATAACTGTCTTGAATGGAACCATGGCAGCAGGGACATCAAACGACGGGCATGCTGTGATGATATTAAAAGCACATGGAATAATCTGGAGTTGATATAAACTACGCACAAAAAGTTAAGGATCACTATGAGAAAACACGTGCGTAATAAACTCAGTTCGCTACTGTTATTTATTTCTCAGTCCAGCCAAATTGTTATGAATTCTTGTTCAGCTGTAAGTGGGCGATGTTGTGTTAGTGCGAAAATTGCACGGGATTCTCTACTACTGAGCTTGGCCGCAAACGGAAAAGCGGAAACTTGCGAAAAAGGACCTTGTTTTGGACCGTTCTGCCTGAACACATTGCACAAGCCAGATGGAAAAACCATTATGCACGTGCAAGCGCTGCTGTTTATGTGTGAGATGCTGTCTCTTGCTTGGCTTTATAAGAAGACATTCCACCAGTAGTAGGCCTGATCTGACAATGCCTCCACGACGAAAATTGAGCGAGTTTGAGAGGGGACGAGCTGTTGCATGGTTCCAAGATGGTGTTCCCAAGAGAGAAGTGGCCAGGCGACTTTAGGTGTCCATCTCGGTCATTGTCAGACTGATTCAACGCTTCACAGCCACTGGGAGGGTCCATGAAAGACGCAGATCTGGTCGACCGAAGAAGACAAACCCACGTGAAGATCGTCTCATTGAACGACAAGCCCTGCAGACAAGAACAGCCTCTTCCAGCATCATTCGAAGGCAGCTGAGGGTGGCTACTAACATCAACATCAGCCAGCAGACCATATGGAACCGCCTTCATGGGTTTAACCTCCGTTCTCGTCGCCCAGCTGTACGGCCACGCTTAACTCCAGCCCATAGGGCAGCACGCCGCGCCTTCTGCAGACATCACGTGAGGTGGACACGTCAGCAATGGTCCCAGGTCCTGTTCAGTGATGAATCACGCTTCACCATGAACCACAACGACGGCCGACTGAGGGCAACGCTTTATTGACACCACTGTCCAAGAAAAGGTGGCCTTTGGTGGAGGTTCTGTAATGGTCTGGGGGGCCTTCAGCCTTCACCACAGAACACCCTTGTATCATGTACAGGGTAACCTGACTGGCCTCCGATACCGGGATGAGATCCTTCGACCGCTAGCTGTGCCTACACTGCAGCAGATGGGACCGACGGCTGTCTACCAGGATGACAACGCTCGCCCCCACAGGGCAAGGGTGGTCAACGATTTCCTGCAGCAGTCTGGAGTCAACAGAATGGAGTGGCCAGCATGCAGTCCCGATCTCAACCCGATTGAGAACCTCTGGGATGAGCTGGATCGCAAAGTGAGGAGCAACCACCTCCCTCCCAGGGATGCCCTACACCTCTACCAGATGCTGCAGGCTGAGTGGCAGGCGCTTCCACAGAGGATCTTCACCAACCTGGTCAACTCGATGAGGACTCGCTGCGTCGAGTGCCAGAACAGCCATGGCGGTTACACGCATTACTGAACTTTTGGGAGCATCAGAATGCCCTGTCTTGTGATTTCAATGACTTTGGGAAATCAAATTTCGATACGTACCCACTTTGATCAAATGTACACACCAAACGATTGCTCGAAATTGAAGGCAATTGTGTATCGTTATCACTAAAGCATGGAATTAAAGGTTTGCCAAACTTCAACGCATTGGCTTTCTTATTTTGAAAGTTATGAATTTTTGTGCAAGTGATCCTTAACTTTTTGTGCGTAGTGTATTTTTTGCATTACAGGCTACCACTGCTCACACAAATAATGTAATAACCCTTACGATAAAATGATATATTCTTCTATAGTTAAGACATTTCTGTAACAATCTGTGAGGTCAGGTGCGCACAGTGACTGCCAAAAACCAAAATGATCAAATTATGAACGGCTGAGAAATCTTAATTTGAAGATGTTTGCCGTTCAGAAGACAATATCGATTTTGCGCTTCTCACAGGTTTACAGTGACCTTGCAGAAACATTCAAAATCAATTAAAACTGACGTGAAGACAGAACAATGGCAGACGGTCAAAGGAATGAAAACAGACTGGAAACGACTGAAGATGTTAAGAACATGCTCGTGTAAGAACAGCATTTTCTTAACATCTTCAGTCGTTTCCAGTCTGTTTTCATTCCTTTGACCGTCTGCCATTGTTCTGTCTTCACGTCAGTTTTAATTTTTATTTTCAGAAAATGCTGTTCTTACACCTTCATGCAAATTCGGAGGCAAACCTTTTGATATCAACATCATACAGGTGTATGCACCAACATCCACAAGTACTCAGGAAGACACCGACAACTTCTACGAAGTTTTAGAGATGGCCAAGGTCCAATGTAAATCACAAGAAGTTACAGTCATAATGTGATATTTTAATGCTAAAGTGGGACAGGATAGGGTGGAGGATATAGTTGGACCTCATGGCCTTGGTACACAAAATGAAAGGGGGGGGGGACTTGTAGAATGGGCACAGACGAATGAGTTCATAGTAGGAAACACCTGGTTTGAGCAGCTTAACAGAAGAAAATGAACTTGGATGAGTCCAGGAGATAATACCAAAAATCAAATTGACTACATCCTGATCAACAAAAGATTTAGAAATTCTTTACTGTCAGCAAAAACACTACCAGGCGCAGACTGCAACAGTGACCACAATCCTGTAGTGGGAAGGTTTAGGCTGAAATTGAGGAAAAGGAAACAGACCAAAAGCAACATCAAACTAAACCTTGGACTCTTAAAGACAGATGAAATGATACGTCAAAAAGTTAATGTACATGTTCAAAACAAATTCAGTGCTCTGGAAGACGTTGGTGACAGTGAGGAACCCAATGGACTAAGTTGAGTAGTTCTATAAATGAAGCTTGTGAAGAAATCACTAAGGCAAATAGAAAAACAAAAAAAAAGAGCTGGATGACTAATGAAATTTTGGGCCTGATGGAGGAAAGGAGGAAGGTAAAGAGAAACGAGGAGATATACAGGAAGATAAACAAAGAAATCAGGTATAGGTGCAATGAAGCTAAGGAAGCTTGGCTGAACACAAAATGCAAAAGAAATAAAAGAACGACACAAAATGGATCCTCAGGGTAGTACAGACGAATTGAAGAAATTGTCCACAGGAAAAATACATACACATCAATTGGTTGCTTAAAATCGAAAGATGGCACGCTTATCACGGAAAAAGACAAAATATTAGACAGATGGGGAGAGTACATTAAAGACCTTTTTGAGGATGACAGAATCGAAGAACACATTATGAAAAAGAAATTTGAAGGATCACCCATAATGAAAGATGAAGTTAGAGCAGCACTGAAAAAGATGAAACCAGGAAAAGCCCCAGGACCAGACAACATTACTACAGAGATGATTGAAGCCCTGGGGGAATTTGGCATAGAAAAAATAACAGTCCTCCTAAATTAAATTTATAACACTGGAAAAATCCCCAAAGATATGTCAAAATCAATTTTTATTGCACTTCCAAAGAAGACAGAATGCGAACTCCATCGCACAATCAGTTTGATGAGTCATGTAACAAAAATCCTGTTAAGAATAATCATGATGAGGACAAGGAATAGAATCAAAAGAGAAATAGCAGAAGAACAGTGTGGATTTGTGGAGGGGAAAGGAACTATTAATGCCATATACATCCTAAGAACTATCATAGAAAGGTCAATTGAGATGAATAAGGATTTGTATTTATGCTTTGTTGACTATACCAAGGCTTTCGATTGGGTACGACATGAAGAATTGATCAACCAACTGGAGAGACTCAATGTTGATGGAAAAGATCTACGAATAATCAGGAATATGTACTGGGAACAAACAGCTGCAATGAGAATAGAAAACAATATAAGCTCTTTTCAAAACATCAAAAGAGGAGTCAGACAGGGTTGTGTTTTGTCACCAGATCTGTTTTCACTTTACAGCGAAAACGTCATGAGAAACCTAGAAGAAGACCCTGGATTACAGGTTGGAGGGAAAATGATAAACAACATTCGGTATGCAGATGACACCGTGCTAATTGCAGAAAATGAAAGGGACCTACAAAACCTTGTGAATATACTAGAAATAGAAAGCAAAGGTAAGGGGTTGGAACTAAACAGCAGGAAGACTGAAATGATGGTGATCAGAAAAAAACATGAAATCCCCTCATGCAAAATAATAGCAAATGGCACAACCTTGACATAGGTTAATAAGTTCAAATACCTGGGAACAGTCATTTCATCAGACGGCAGATGCACATCGGAAATAGCTGGCAGAATCGGCCAAGCCAAAACAGCATTCAAGAAGATGACAAGCATTCTTACCAACAAATGCCTATCAATTAACATCAGAAAGAGAGTCCTTGAATGTTATATAGAACCAATACTGTTGTACGGATGTGAGGCATGGACAGTCAGCAAGCAAAGCCAGAGCAGGATCGAGGCAACCAAGATGTGGTTTCTCAGAAGAATGTTGAGAGTTCCATGGAAAGCAAAGAAAACAAACGAGACAGTCTTGATGGAGGCGGACACAAGTAGATCACTCATAAGGAAGATTAGGAAAAGACAAGCAACATTTATAGGCCATTTTATGAGGAAGGGGGATTGGAGCACCTGGTCACAACGGGAAAGCTGGAGGGAAAGAGAGCACCAGGTAGACCCAGGGAGAGAATGCTGGAGGGACTTGCAGAGTGGCTGGGGACAAGGAGGGTGGGGGAGATGCTGGGGGCAACGAGAGATAGAGATGGCTGGAAGTCCATGGTCGCCAACGCCAAGCGGCAGGGCACCTGATGATGATTATGATGACACCTTCATGGAAATATACTAAGTTTCATCCACTTCAACTTCTCTACTTTCACTTTCCTCTCCTTGTTCATCCTGAAGTTCCACCCCACTTGACCCTCCCCTCTCCCCATCCATA
>JAPXFY010000032.1:46663191-46670691 GCA_030674185.1 Monoplex corrugatus
CTATAGATCTATCTATCTATCTATCTATCTATCTGTCTATGTATCTATCTATGTATCTATCTATGTACACACACACACACATATATATATATATATATATATATATATATATAAGAGAGAGAGAGAGAGAGAGAGAGAGAGAGACAGAGACAGAGACAGAGACAGACAGACAGACAGACACAATCTTTCACGTGATTTTTAAGTGTCAAGCCCAATAGCGTCTTTTTTTTTTCAATAAAATAAAATGAATCTAAACGGCCCCTTCATGTTTATTTATGAGAAGCATACAAAACACAATTTCAATTTTATGTACAGAAGAACAAAATTCAAAAATCTAAAGAGATCATAAAGGGACCTTCAAGTTCATTCATGAAAAAGAAAATCACACCAAAACACAGATTCAAGCTTATCCATAAATATTCACAAAATTACTCCATTTTTTCCCCACGAAAACACACACACACACACACACACACACACACGACGCACGCACACACACACATATACACGCACACACACATATACACGCACACACACACACATATACACGTGCGCGCGCACACACACTCTTTCTGTCTCTCTCACCCAAGAACGCGCGCACACACACACACACACACACACACACACACATACCCACACACACGTGCACGCACAAACACGTGCGCACACACACATAACCACATACATACATACACGAACACACACACACATGTATACACACATATATATGCACGCACGCACACATACAAATACACACACCACAGACACACACACACACACACACTCACAAACACCACCTACTCACCTCCCCACTCACACACACTTGCACACACAAATACACACACACACAACATACACCCACTCACCCCCCCCCCCCCCCCCCACTCACACACACACAAAGAAATGTAGAAGTTTGCATAAAAAATGGGTAAAAAAACTATGGGCAAGCAAACCAGATTATAACAGAAAACTTGTTCCTCACAGACGGACACACTGCTACAGCTAATTTATCAGCTTCTTTAAAACGGACAGAGAGCTGCCAGGGGCAATATACTTCTCTTTCTGTCATTTTGTGAACTTCTTTCTTTCTTCTTCTTCTTCTCTGGCTTCTTCTTCTTACCTCTTCTACTTCTTCCTCCTCATCCTTTTTCTGTCTCTCTTTCTCTGTCTGTCTGTCTCTGTGTGTGTCTCTGTGTGTGTGTCTCTCTCGGTCTGTCTCTCACTCCCTCTCTCTCTTTCTGGCTCTCTTCTCAATCTCTCTCTCTTTCTTCTGTCGCTCTCTGTCTCTCTTTTCTCGCTCTGTCTGTCTTGCTCTCCTTGTCCGTCTCTTCTCTATCTGTTTCTCACTCTATTGTCTGTCTCTCTTGTTTCTGTCTCTCTCCATCTCTATGTCTCTCTTCTCTCTCTTTTCTCTCTCTGTCTTTTCTTTCTATTTCTGTTCCTCTCTCTCTGTTTCTCTATCGCTCTCTCTCTCTCTTCCTCCCCCCTCTCTCTCACCCACAACTGTACACAGATCAGCTCCAAAATATTTGACAGAACTTTTCATTTTATGTCATGGTAAAGTGGCGTAGAAAATAAGAAAAATAAATAAGTAAATAAAAAATAGTAAAACAAACAAACAAACAAAACCAACAACAACAACAACAAAATAAAACTAAAACAAACAAAAATGAAAACAAATAAAAATCATAATGCTACCAATTTTGAAGAACAAGGTCTCCCAACAGTGTAAAAATCGCTACTCACAGTTCCGTAGCTTTCGATGGCGTTCTCGCCATCTTCGTCAACGCTCTAATGCTGTCTGCGTGAATCTCTACTCAGATCTCGCGAACATGGGATGAACCCAGTTCACGAGATCGAATCAGAGAATGGTACACCGGGGGCAGGGTGTAACGGCCCCGGTCCCTGTTGAGCGGGGGGTTGGTGGCTGCGATGTAGATGGCCTCCTTGACTCCTCGCTGGAACCACTTATTTTCTCTGTCCAGGATGTTGACATTGTCCGCACTGACAACAACAACAAAAAACTTCAGGAATGGCTACAGAAAGAACGTTCCGTTTTCCTCTGATGAAAGCGAAATTGAAGGGTCGATCAAAGAGACTGTCTGATAACTGTCTTGAATGGAACCATGGCAGCAGGGACATCAAAAGACAGGCATGCTGTGATGATATTAAAAGCACATGGAACAATCTGGTGTTGATATGTAGGAAGAGTGAGACTGATGGTATTGTGGACCTTTTCTCTTCCAAGGAAATTGTAGTGGTGGCTAGCACAGGCAGTGATATTTTGGAGCAACTTCTCTATGTATCACAGGAAATTAAGGTGAACGGTATTAGGCGATTATTTTTCTGGGATACTCTCTCTCCACCCCCTCCCCCATTTCTCTTTCTGTTTTTCTCTCTCTCTCTCCCTGTTTTTTTCTCTCTCCGTTTTGCTCTCTATTTCTCTCTCTCTTTCTCTGTCTCCATTGCTCTCTGTTTATTTCTCTCTCTTTCTGTCTGTTTCTCTGTTTCCCTGTTTCTCTCTCTGTCTGTTTCTCTGTTTCTCTTTCTGTTTGTTTATCTCTTTGCATTTCTTTCTCTGTGTTTCTACATGTATCTGTTTTTCTCTCTATCTCTCTCTTTCTCTGTCTCTCTCTCTTTCTCCTCCCCCCTCTCTCAAATCTGTACACCAATCGGCACCAAAATATTTGACAGAACTGTTCATTCCATGCCATGCTAAAGTAGCGTAGAAAATAAGACAACAGAAGAAATAAGTAAATAAAATATTTTTTTAAGCAAAACAAGATAAAAATAAAGCATTACAAACAAACAAACAAACAAAACAAATAAAAATCAACAGCAAACTTCAGGAATGGCTACAGAAAGAACGTTCCATGTTCCTCTGATGAAGGCGAAATTGAAGGGTCGATCAAAGAGACTGTCTGATAACTGTCTTGAATGGAACCATGGCAGCAGGGACATCAAAAGACAGGCATGCTATGATGCTATTAAAAGCACATGGAATAATCTGGTGTTGATGTATATGAAGAGTGAGACTGATGCTGTTGTGGACCTTTTCTCTTTACAGGAAATTGTGGTGGTGGCTAGCACAGGCAGTGATATTTTGGGGGCAACTTCTCTATGCATCGCAGGAAATTAAGGTGAACCGTATTAGATTATTTTTCTGGGATACTCTCTCTCTCTCTCTCTCTCTCTCTCTCTCCCTGTTGCTTTTTCTCTCTCTCTGTTTCTTTCCTTCTCTTTCTCTATCTCTGTGTTCCTATCTCTCTGTGTTTCTCCCTCTGTCTGTCTCTCTCCTTTCCTGTTTTTTTTCTCTCTGTCTCTGTTTCTTTCCTTCTGTCTCTCTCTCTCTGTTGTGTTTCTCTCTCTCTCTCTCTCTCTTCCTCTCTCTCTTCTCTCTCCTCTCTCTCTCTTTCTCCTCTCTCAGTCCTCTCTTCTTTATCTCTATCTCCCCTCTCTCTTTGTTTCTCTTTTGTCACCCTCTCTCTCTCTTTCTCCTCATTCTCTCTATCTTTCTCCGTTTCTCTGTCGTCTCTTTTTCTCTCTCTTCCTATTCTTTCAAAACTACACAATCAGCCCAAACTTTGACAGAATTTTTCATTCCATGCCATGCTAAAGTGCATAGAAGATAAGTCAAAAATGAATAAGCAAATAAAAAATAGGAAAAAAGCAAAAAAAATAAAAGCAATCCAAGCTAGAACAAAAGAAAAAATCAACAACTAAAACCTCAGGAATGGCTACAGAGAGAACGTTCCATATTCCTCTGATGAAGGCGAAATTGAAGGGTGGAGCAGACAGACCGTCTGATAACTGTCTTGAATGGAACCATGGCAGCAGGACATCAAAAGACAGGCATGCTGTGATGATATTAAAAGCACATGGAATAATCTGCTGTTGATATATATGAAGAGTGAGACTGATGGCGTTGTGGACTTTTTCTCTTCCCAGGAAATTGTGGTGGTGGCTAGCACAGTGATATTTTGGGGCAACTTCTCTATTCATCACAGGAAATTAAGGTGAACAGTATTAGGCGATTATTTTTCTGGGACCCTCTCTCTCTGTCTCTGATTTCTCTCTCTCTCTCTCTATCTGTCTGTCTCTCTCCTTGTTTCTCCCTCTGTTTCTTTCTCCTCCTCCTCCTCTCCCTCTCTCTCCTCCTTTTCCTCTCCCTCACTTTCTCTCTCTGTAATTCATTTCACATCTGTTTTTTATGTTTATATAACATGTGTAGTATAGCAAGGACCAGCTGGTGAAACCTAATGCTACTATCCTTGAGTACAAAAGAATTATAAAGTTTGAAATTCCAAATAAAAAAAAAATCTTTCTCTCTGTCTCTTTCTGCCTCATTCTGTTTGTCATTCTTTTCCTCTCTCTGTCGTTCTTGCTCTGTCTGTCGCTTTCTCATTCTAACTCTCTCTCTCTCTCTCCCTCCCACCCCTCTCTCAATTAATGTAATTTGTATTTATGTTCATGTCACATGTGCAATGTACAAGGACCAGCTGCAAGACAGGTCCAGTGGGACCTAATACCTAATGCTACTATCCTGGAGTAATGAAGTGCCTTTCTCTCTCTCTGTCTCTCTGTCTGCCTCTTTCCCCATTTGCCTCTTTCTCTCTCTGTCTGCCTTTCTCTTTCTCTGTCTGCCTCTATCTGTGCCTCTTTCTCTCTCTGCCTCTTTCTCTCTTGTTTCTCTCTCTGCCTCTCTCTTCTCCACCTCGTTCTCTTTCTGCCTCTTTCTCTCTCTCTCTCTCTCTCTACCTCTCTCTTCTCTGCCCCTCTCTTTCTTTCTATCTTTTTCTCTCTCTCTCTGCCTCTTTCTCTCCCGGCCTTTCTCTCTCTTTCTCTCTGCCTCTTTTTCTCCCTGCCGCTTTCTCTCTCTCTCTCTTCTCTGCCTCTTTCTCTGTCTGTCTGTCTGCTTGTTTGTCTGTCTGTCTGTCTGTCTGTCTCTTTCTTCTGTCGTTCTCTCTCTGCGTCTCTCTTCTCTGCCTCTTTCTCTCTCTCTGTCAGCCTCTTTCCCTCTCTGCCCCCCTCTCTCTTATTCTCTCTCCCTCTACCTCTTTCTCTGCCTGTCTGCCTATCTGCCTGCCTGCCTATCTCTCTCTCTGTCTCCCTCCTTCCTCAAGCCTATTAATGAGTTCTTTACTTTGCCTCAGTGGCAGCCAACAGGATCAATATCACTGTCGATTTTCAGATCACAGAAAGGCCTGTGGTCAATTCAGTTAGACCTGTGGTGCTCGTGGAGCTGTTCTGCGTTAGAATCGGTCTTTGGAAAAGGATTAAAGGGAACATTGTGGGAGAGAGTGTGTGTATTTCCATGTGCGCGCGCATGTGTGTGAGTGCATCTGTGTGGGACAGAGAGAGGAGAGAGAAAGAGACAGGGAGAGAGAGAGACAGAGAGAGAAACAGAGAGAGAGAGAGGGGGGGGGAGAGAGAGATAGATAGATAGATATATATATAGAGAGAGAGAGACAGAGAGAAAAGAGAGAGAGAGAGAGAGAGAGAGAGCAATCAAACAAAACTCAGGATGGTGTGGCTATTTTGACCACCCTTTTTTTCTGGCAAGGAAGATAAAAATATCCAGATTTTAAACTCATCAGGGTCAGGTGGCCGAGGGAAATTTACAACCTGGAATAAAATTATGAGCTGAATTGAGGACAAACATAGATTGTCACACTAGTAAGACGAGCATGTGTATGTGAATATAACATGAATGTCCCCCCCCCCCCCCCCAAAAAAAAAAAAAAAAAAAAAAAAAAATGCAAAGAAATTTCTTCCCTTAAAAGTGCTGAGTTAACTAATTTTTTATACGACTTTCAACTTGACACCATGGCTTTTTAAACCCATGTACTCACTTTTCAAAAGATCTACATATTTGAATCAAATTCAGTGAAAAATCAACCCTGAAGCATTCTGCTAAGATATGTTTGCTACATACAAGACAGACGTACACACAAAAAAGCTGACACAGACACAGACACACTCTCTCAGGTCGATATGAAATAGTACCCTTCCCCTCTTTATTTGTTTTAATTGAATAGTCGATCCATTGTAACGATCTTTTATCTATTTTTTGCATTACAGGCTACCACTGCTCACACAAATAATGTAATAACCCTTACGATAAAATGATATATTCTTCTATGGCTAAGACATTTCTGTAACAATCTTTGAGGTCAGGTGCGCACAGTGACTGCCAAAAACCAAAATGATCAAATTATGAACGGCCGAGAAATCTTAATTTGAAGATGTTTGCCGCTCAGAAGACAATATCGATTTTGCACTTCTCACAGGTTTACAGTGACCTTGCAGAAAACATCCAATAAACTGAAACTGACGTGAAGACAGAACAATGGCAGACGGTCAAAGGAGTGAAAACAGACTGGAAACGGCTGAAGATGTTGAGAAAATGCTGTGCTTACACCTTCATGGAAACATACTAAGTTTCATCCACTTCAACTTCGCTACTTTCACTTTCCTCTCCTTGTTCATCCTGAAGTTCCACGCCCACTTGACCCCTCACCCCCTCCACTCCATACCACTTTGCTCCTTTCTCTATAATGTTCCCTCCCTTATTTTCTCCCAACTTCCAACACTTTGTTTCCCAACCCTGAAATTCACACCGTCAGTTGTCCTTCTTTCCTTGCAAGTTTTCTCCCTTTGTGTCTCCCTATCCTCACACTTTTCTCTCCTACCAAGGATCTACACGCACACACATGTACAAACATACTCACGCTGGACAGACACATCGACAACACCACTAACAACACTACACATACACAACACACCACTCATACACACACACAGACACGCACACACACATTACACACACACAGACACGCAAACACACATGTACACACCAACCCACACATACACACACACACACACACACACACACACACACACACACACACACACACACACACACACACACAAGTGAGATTGGTGTGAAAGCACTTTGTTTAGTTTTCTTCAAAGACGGTTAGTCTAAATATTAAGCACATAATTGGCCTGTGACTTGATGGTTTCTTTTAAAAATCGCTCTTCGTCTTTTAAACCTGAGACACACTGATAAAAGCGTTAGAATGTTTGGTGCGGCAGACGATCGTTTCTGGTCATCTCCCTGTTTCAATCTCTTCATTTACAATATTCCTTTTTTTTGGAGACTCAATTCTTAAAGCCCAACCGACTGCGTAGAGGCATATAAGGGCTATAACCATTTCTACACACACACACAGAGGAAAAAAAAGGAAAAGAAAGTTAAGTACACATTCCAATGCATTCGTGCATGTAATCTAAGGAGATGCCCTGGCGTTGACCACTCCGTACAGTTTATCGCACTGGGGATTTAAAAAATAAACATACCCATCTACAAATTTAAACATAACTAAGGATACTAAAACATATATAAGAACGGGTCTAAATTACTGAAATTGCTTCTGCATATCTCACTTCCTTATAGCCAAAAATGCACTTAATACATGTACTCAGTTATCAATCCTA
>JAPXFY010000032.1:46675691-46697869 GCA_030674185.1 Monoplex corrugatus
AACAAACAAGGACGAAAACAAATAAAAATCAACAACAAAAAACTTCAGGAATGGCTACAGAAAGAACGTTCCGTTTTCCTCTGATGAAGGCGAAATTGAAGGGTCGATCAAAGAGACCGTCTGATAACTGTCTTGAATGGAACCATGGCAGCAGGGACATCAAAAGACAGGCATGCTGTGATGATATTAAAAGCACATGGAATAATCTGGTGTTGATACATATGAAGAGTGAGACTGATGCTGTTGTGGACCTTTTCTCTTTACAGGAAATTGTGGTGGTGGCTAGCATAGGCAGTGATATTTTGGGGCAACTTCTCTATGCATCACAGGAAATTAAGGTGAACGGTATTAGGCGATTATTTTTCTGGGACTCTCTCTCTCTGTCTCTGATTTCTCTCTCTGTCTCTCTCTCTCTCTATCTGTCTGTCTCTCTATCTTCTTGTTTCTCTTTCCGTTTCTTTCTCCTCCTCCCTATCTCTCTCCTCCTTCTCCTCTCTCTCTCTTTCTCTCTCTGTAATTCATTTCACATCTATTTCTTTATCTTTATATAACATCTGTAATGTAGCAAGGACCAGCTGGTGAAACCCAATGCTATTATCCCTGAGTACAAAAGAATTATGAAGTTTGAAATTTGAAATAAAAAAAAAGCTTTCTTTCTGTCTGTCTCTTTCTGCCTCTCTCTGTCTGTCATTCTTTTCCTCTCTCTGTCCTTCTTGCTCTGTCTGTCACTTTCCCATTCTAACTCTCTCTATCCCTGTCTTCCTCCCACCCTTCTCTCAATTAATGTAATTTGTATTTATGTTCATGTCACATGTGCAATGTACAAGGATCAGCTGCAAGACAGGACCAGTGGGACCTAAGGCCTAATGCTACCGGTGCTATCCTTGAGTAACAAAGTGCCTTTCTCTCTCTCTTTCTCTGTCTGCCTTTCTCCATCTGCCTCTTTCTCTCTCTCTTTCTGTATGCCTCTTTCTCTATCTGCCTCTTTCTCTTTCCCTGTCTGCCTCTTTTTCCATCTGCCTCTTTCTCTCTCTCTGTCTGCCTCTTTTTCCATCTGCCTCTTTCTCTCTCCCTGTCTGCCTCTTTCTCTCTCTCTGTCTGCCTCTTTCTCTCTCTCTGTCTGCCTCTTTCTCCATTTGCCTCTTTCTCTCTCTCTCTCTGTCTCCCTCTTTCCCTATTTGCCTCTTTTTCTTTTTCTATCTGCCTCTTTCTGTGCCTATTTCTCTCTCTGACTCTTTCTCTCTTCTCTGCCCCTTTCTTTTTTTTTTCTGTCTTTCTCTCTCTTTCTGTCTTTTTCTCTCTCTCCATTTCTCTCTCTCTCCTTGCCTCTCTCTCTCTTTCTATCTGCCTCTTTCTCTCTATGCCTTTTTTGTCTCTCTCTCTGTCTCTGTCTCTGCCTCTTTCTCTGTCTGTCTGTCTCTCTTTCTTCTATGCCTCTTTCTGTATCTGCCTCTTTCTTCTCTACCTCTTTCTCTCTCTTCTCTGCCTCTTTCTCCTCTCTGTTTGCCTGCCTGTTTGTCCCCTCTCTCTCTCTCTTTCTCTTTCTTCTGTCGTTCTCTCTCTTTGCCTCTCTCTGTCAGCCTCTTTCCATCTCTGCCCCCCTCTCTCCCTCTCTCTCTACCTCTTTCTCTGTCTGTCTGCCTACCTGCCTGCCTGCTTACCTCTCTCTCTCTCTGTCTCCCTCCTTCCTCAAGCCTATTAATGAGTTCTTTACTTTGCCTCAGTGGCAGCCAACAGGCTCAATATCACTGTCGATTTTCAGATCACAGAAAGGCCTGTGGTCAATTCAGTTAGACCTGTGGTGCTGGTGGAGCTGTTCTGCGTTAGAATCAGTCTTTGGAAAAGGATTAAAGAGGACATTGTGGGAGAGAGTGTGTGCATTTGCATGTGCGCGCGCATGTGTGTGAGTGCATCTGTGTGGGACAGAGAGACAGGAGAGAGACAGAGAGACAGGGAAAGAGAGAGAGACAGAGAGAGAGAGGGGGGAGAGATAGATAGATAGAGAGAGAGAGAGAGAGAGAGAGAGCAACCACACAAAACTCAGGATGGTGTGGCTATTTTGACAACTCTTTTTTTCTCGCAAGGAAGTTACAGAAAATTCAGATTTTGAACTCATCAGGGTCAGGTGACCGAGGGAAATTTACAACCTGGAATAAAATTATGAGTTGAATTGAGGACAAACAGATTGTCACACTAGTAAGACGAGCATGTGTATGTGAATATAACATGAATGTTCCCCCCCCCCTCCCCCCCCCAAAAAAAAAGTGCTAGGAAATTTCTTCCCCTAAAAGTGCTGAGTTAACTACTTTTTTATACGACTTTTAACTTCACACCATAGCTTTTTAAATCCATGCACTCACTTTTCAAAAGATCTACATATTTGAATCAAATTCAGTGAAAAATCAACCCTGAAACATTCTGCTAAGATATGTTTGCTACATACAAGACAGACGTACACACAAAAAGGCTGACACAGACACAGACACCTCTCTCAGGTCGATATGAAATAGTACCCTTCCCATCTATATTTGTTTTAAGTGAATAGTTGATCCATTGTAACGATCTTTTATCTATTTTTTGCATTACAGGCTACCACTGCTCACACAAATAATGTAATAACCCTTACGATAAAATGATATATTCTTCTATTGCTAAGGCGTGTTTCTGTAACAATCTTTGAGATCACCTACGTGCGCACAGTGACTCTGCCAAAAACCAAAATGATCAAATTATGAACGGCCGAGAAATCTTAATTTGAAGATGTTTGCCGCTCAGAAGACAATATCGATTTTGCACTTCTCACAAGTTTACAGTGACCTTGCAGAAAACATCCAATAAACTGAAACTGACGTGAAGACAGGACAATGGCAGAAGGCCAAAGGAGTGAAAACAGACTGGAAATGACTTCGAGAAGGTCTGCTGTTCTTACACATTCATGAAAACATACTAAGTTTCATCCACTTCAATTTTGTTACTCTCACTTTTCCTTGCATTGTTCATTCAGAAGTTCCATACCACTTACCACCCCCTCCCCCTCCATACCACTTTGCCCCTTTCTCTATGATTTTTCTTCCCTTATTTTCTCTCAACTTCGAACGCTTTGTTTCCCCACCCTGAAATTCACAACATCAGTTGTCCTTGTTCCCCTTAGAAGTTCTCTCCCCTTTGTGTCTCCCCTCCCTCACACGTTGCTCTTCTTTTGCTAAGGATCTACCAGGATGGTGTAGCTATTTTAACAATTCTTTTCATACAAAATGATACAGAAATTCCAGATTTTGAACTTGCCATGGTCAGGTGACCCGGAGAAATTCACAAGTTGGAATAAGACCTGAGGTGAATCGAGGACAAAGAAAGAATTGTCACACTAGTAAAACGAGAATGTGAATATGAATATAACATGAATGTTATCCAAAAAAACAAAAACAAAATCCTAAGAAATATTTTCCCCTAAACAACGTTTTCTTTGACACCATGACGTTTTAAACTGATGTTTTCACAACTTCTCAAAAGATCTACATATTTGAATTAAATTTATTGACAATCAACCCTGAAACATCTCTGAGAACATTCTGCTAACTCATGCTTGCTACAAACACGCAAGACAGACGTACACACTGATAGGCTGAAACAGACATACACACACTTCTCTCCACTCGATATGAAATGGTCACCCCTCCCTTTATTTGTTTTGATTAAGTAAATAATCGATCCATTGTAACGGTCTATTTTTTTCTTCTTTTTTTTCAAATAAATATAACCTTTATGATAAAATGATATATTTCTTCTATAGCTAAGACGTTTCTAATCTTTGGGGTCACCTACGTGCGCACAGTGACTCTGCCAAAAACTAAAATGATCAAATTATGAACAGCTGAGGAATCTTAATTTGAAGATGTTTGCCGCTCAGAAGACAATATCGATTTTGCATTTCTCAGAAGTTTACAATGACCTTGCAGAAAACATCCAATAGATTGAAACTGACGTGAAGAGAGGACAATGGCAGACGGTCAAGAGATTGAAAACAGACTGGAAAATCTTGAGAAAAGGCTGTTCTTTGTGAAGTTTGCTGGGTTTGCTAACGACACTGTTTTTCTATCAGGCCAACGTAGCGTGCTGCTACCGTTTTACTAAATCCAAAACAAGTGTGACTGCCCGCGTTCAAGCAAACAGGAACCAGAAAAAACACGAAAAAAGAATAATAACACGTATTTAACATAACAAGACAAGGCAGGCGCAGATTTTAGCGTTTTAATTGTTTTCGTTGATCCGGAAGTATAGTCATAGAAACGTTTTGTTCAAGGGAATTAATTACCAAGATCAGCCGACAAGAAGTGTATCCATTTTCTGTTTATGTATTACTCGCATGTATCGATCGGTTCATCTTTACAGGTCTTATTCTATATTCTAAGCGCTTGTTCGGCCCATGTGACCTTGATAATGACTCTTTGGCTTCCAAACGTATGCCTTCGCGTCTCCTCAGCGGTACACATCTTTGGCCAGATTTGATGAAAAACCTATCACTATACAGCTAAAAATATCTTACCAATACAACTTGATCGCAGACAACAGACACGTGCCTTATACACACACACTCACGCAGACAGACATAAGGACACATATCTCTGCCCGGTTCATCTGAAATAATCCCCATTAAGATAGCATCTGGAAGTTTATTTTTTCATTACAAAAACCAAAACAAACAACAATAACAAATAAAACTTGAGACCGAGTTCCTTGCCAGCGTCCCCTCCACCCCCTCCGCCCGTGAGTTCTCGGCCACACTACTCACCTGAGTTCCCTGCCAACCTCCCCCCCCCTCCCCCGAGTTTCCTGCCACCATATCCCCCGATTTCCCCACCAGGTTACCTCCCCTGCCAGCGTACCCTCACGAGTTCCCTACCAGCGTACCCTTCCGAGTTCACTGCCAGCGTACTCCCCCCCCCCCCCCCGAGTTCCCTGTCAGCGTATCCCCCGTGAGTTCTCTACCACCATATCCCCCTGAGTTTCCTGTCACCATACCCTCTTGAATTCCCTGCTAGCATATCCACTCAGTTCCCTGCCAGAGTACCCCCTCCCCTGAGTTCCCTGCCAGCGTACCCCCCTCCCCTGAGTTCCCTGCCAGAGTACCCCCTTCCCCTGAGTTCCCTGCTAGTATAGCCCCCACCCCAGTGTTCCCTGCCAACGTACCCCCCCCCCCCCCTGACTACCCTGCCAGAGTAACTACCTCTCCTACCAGCGTACCCTCTCGAGTTCCCTATCAGCGTAACCTTCCCAGTTTACTGCCAGCGTACCCCCCCACCGCCCGAATTCCCTGTCAGCGTATCCCCCATGAGTTCTCTATCACCAGATTTTCCGGCCAGCATACCCTCCTGAATTCCCTGCTAGCGTACCCACTGGTTCCCTGCTAGCGTACCCCTCTCAGTTCCTTGCCAGCGTATCTCCAGAGTTCCCGGCATGCGTACCCCCCCCCCCCCGAGTTCTCTGCCGGCGTACCCCCCCCCCCCCCCCGCAACATGCCAGTGTTCCCTGAGTTCTCTGCCAACATACCCCCCTACCTCAGTTCCCTGCAAGCTTACCCCCCCCCCCCCCCCCGCCGAGTTCCCTGCCGGTGCACCCCCCTGAATTCATTGCCAGCGTATCCCCCCTACGAGTTCCCGGCCAGCGTACATCCCGGAGTTCCCTGCCAGCATATCCCCCATGAGTTCCCTGCCACACATTCAATGATTCCCTTCCAGCATACCCCCTGAGTTCCCTGCCATCGTACGCTCCCCCCCCCCCACACCCAGGTGAGTTCCCTGCCATCTTATGCACCACCACCACCCCACCCCCCGTGAGTTCCCCAGCGTACGCCCCCTCTCCCTCATGTTCTCTGCCAGCATATCCCACCCCCTAGATGAGTTCCCTGCAGTGAACATCCCTGAGTTCTCTGCCAGCGTACCCCCCCTGAGTTCCCTGCTAGCATACCCTCTGAATTTATTGCCAGAGTATCCCCCTCCCCTAAGTTACCTGCCAGCATACCCCCCTGAGTTACCTGCCAGCGCACCTCCTTCCCCTGAGTTCCCTGCCAGCGTACCCCCCTCCCCTGAGTTACCTGCAGCGTACCCCCCTTCCCTGAGTTCCCTGCCAGCGTACCCCCCTCCCCTGAGTTCCCTGCCAGCGTACCCCCCTCCCCTGAGTTCCCTGCCAGAGTACCCCCTCCCCTGAGTTCCCTGCTAGCGTACCCTCCTCCCCTGAGTTCCCTGCCAGCGTACCCCCCTCCCCTGAGTTCCCTGCTAGTATAGCCCCCTCCCCTGTGTTCCCTGCCAACGTACCCCGCCCCCCTGACTACCCTGCCAGAGTAACTACCTCCCCTACCAGCGTACCCTCCCGAGTTCCCTACCAGCGCAACCTTCCGAGTTTACTGCCCCTGAGTACCCTGTAAGCGTATCCCCCATGAGTTCTCTATCGCTTGCGTTTCCTGCCAGCATACCCTCCTGACTTCCCTGCTAGCGTACCCACTGAGTTCCCTGCTAGCATACATCCCTGAGTACCAGCGTACCCTCTAGTTCTCTGCCGGCGTACCCTCCCCCCAGTTACATGCCAGCGTACCCCCCCGAGTTCTCTACAGCATACCCATTTCCTCAGTTCCCTGCTGGCGTACCTATCCCCCCGCCCCTCGCCGAGTTCGCTGCTGGCGCACCCCCCTGAATTGATTGCCAGCGTATCCCCCCCACCAGTTCCCTGCCAGCACATCTCATGAGTTCCCTTCCAGAATACCCCCAGAGTTCCCTGCCAGCGTATCCCCCTGAGTTCCCTGCCATCGTTCGTCCCCCCCCCCCCCCCCCCCAGGTGAGTTCCCTGCCAGCTTACACCCCCCGATTGTCTGCCAGCATACCCCCATGGAAGAGTTCCCTGTCAGTGAAAACCACTGAGTTATCTGCCAGCGAACACTCCTGAGTTCCCTGCCACCATATCCCGCTGAGGTCCCTGCTAGCGTACCCCATGAGTTTACTGCCAGTGTACCTTCTTCCCCTGAATTCCCTGCCAGCGTTACCACCTCCCATGAGTTACCTGCCAGCGTACCCACTTCCCTGTGTTACTTGACAACGTACCCCCCCTTGTGTTATCTGCCAACGAATCCTCCCCCCGTGTGTTATCTGCCAACGTAACCCGACCCCCCCCCCCCCCACGAGATATTGCCAGTGTACCCCCCGAGTTCCCTGGCAGTGTGCCCCCCCTCCCCCGAGTTCCCTGGCAGTGTGCCCCCCCCCCCCCCGAGTTCCCTGCCAGTGTGTCCCTCCCCGAGTTCTTGCCAATGTGCCAACCTGAGTTTCCTGCCAGTGTGCCCGAGTTCCCTGCCAGTATGCCCCCCCCCCCCCCCCCCCCCGTTAAGTTCCCTACCATTGTGCTCCCCCTGAATCCCTTGCCAGTGTACCCCCCCAGTTCCCTGCCAGTGTACACCCCATCCTAAGTTCCCTATCAATGTGCCTCCCCCTCCCCCGAGTTCCCTGCCAGTGTACCCTCCCTGAGTTCCCTGCCAGTGTAACCCCCGAGTTCCCTGCCAGCGTACCACCCCGAGTTCCCTGCCAGCGTACCACCCTGAGTTCCCTGCCAGCGTACCACCCTGATTCCCTGCCAGCGTCCACTCCCTGAGTTCCCTGCCAGTGTACTACCCTGAGTTCCCTGCCAGCGTACCACCACCCTGAGTTCCCTGCCAGCGTACCTCCCTGAGTTCCCCTGCCAGCGTACCACCCTGAGTTCCCTGCCAGCGTACCACCCTGAGTTCCCTGCCAGCGTACCACCCCGAGTTCCCTGCAAGTGTCCACTCCCTGAGTTCCCTGCCAGCGTACCACCCCGAGTTCCCTGCAAGTGTCCACTCCCTGAGTTCCCTGCAAGTGTACCACCCTGAGTTCCCTGCCAGTGTACCACCCTGAGTTCCCTGCCAGTGTACCTCCCTGAGTTCCCTGCCAGTGTACCACCCTGAGTTCCCTGCCAGCGTACCACACTGAGTTCCCTGCCAGCGTACCACCCCGAGTTCCCTGCCAGCGTACCACCCCGAGTTCCCTGCCAGCGTACCACCCTGAGTTCCCTGCCAGCGTATCACCCTGAGTTCCCTGCCAGCGTACCTCCCTGAGTTCCCTGCCAGCGTACCACCCTGAGTTCCCTGCCAGCGTACCACCCTGAGTTCCCTGCCAGCGTACCACCCTGAGTTCCCTGCCAGCGTACCTCCCCGAGTTCCCTGCAAGTGTCCACTCCCTGAGTTCCCTGCCAGCGCAAACCAATCCCCGAGTTCCCTGCCAGTGTGCCACCCCGAGTTCCCTGCCAGTGTACCCCACTGAGTTCTCTGCCAGTTACCCCCCACTGAGTTCCCTGACAGTGTACCCCCCATCCGAGTTCCCTGACAGTGTAGCTCCACTGAATTCTCTGCCAATGTAACCCCCTTGAGTTCCCTGCCAATGTACCCGCCGAGTTCCCTGACAGTGTACCCCCCCTCCCAGTTCCCTGCTAGTGTACGCCAACCACAGAGTTCCCTGCCAGTGTACCCCCCTGAAATCCCTGCCAGCGTACGCCAATCTCCCATGTTCCGTGCCAGTATACCCCCCAGTTCCCTGCCAGTGTAACCCCCAAGTTCCTTGACAGTATACCTTCCTAAATTCAATGCCAATGTACTCTCTCAATGAGTTCCCTGCCAGCGTAGCCCACCTGAGTTCCCTGCCATCGTAACCCCGAGTTCCCTGTGTGCTCCACCCCTGATTCCCTGCCAGTGTACCCCCCCCCCCCTTGAGTTCCCTGCCAGCGTACCACCCCCCCCTCCCCCGAGTTCCCTGCCAGCGTAAGCAAACCCCTGAGTTCCCTGCCAGTGTAACACCCCCCCCCCCCTCCGAGTTCCCTGACAGTGTACCCCCCTTTGAGTTCCCTGCCAGTATACTCCGCCCTTGAGTTCCCTGCCAGTATACTCCCCCTTTGAGTTCCCTGACAGTATACTCCCCCCTTGAGTTCCTTGCCAGTATACTCCCCCCTTGAGTTCCCTGCCATTATACTCCCCCCTTTGAGTTCCCTGCCAGTATACTCCCCCTTGATTTCCTGCCAGTGTACCCCCCTTGAGTTCCCTGCAAGTGTACACCCTCTGAGTTCCCTACCATTGTATTCCCCCCCCCCCCCCCCCCGCTGAGTTCCCTGCCATGTACCTCCCTGAGTTCCCTGCAATTGTACCCCCCTGAGTTCCCTCCCAGTGTATCCCCCCCCCCCGAATTCCTGCCAGCGTATGCCATTCCCCGAGTTCCCTGACAGTGTATCCCCCCCCTGAGGTCCATGCTAGTGTACTCTGCCCCCCCCCACCCTCCCCTGAGTTCCCTTCCAGAGTAGCCACCCTGAGTTTCCTAAAAGTGTACCCCCAAGTTCCCTGAGTACCTCACCCCTGACTTCCCTGCCAGCGGACCCATCCCCCAAGTTCCCTGCCCCCCCCCCCTCTGGTTCCCTGACTGTGTACCCTCCCTCCCCCCCGAGTTCCCTGCCAGTGTATCTCCAATGAGTTCCCTGCCAGTGTACCCCCGCCCCTTCAGTTCCTGACAGTGTTACCCCCCTGAATTCCCGGCCAGAGTAATAATAATAATAATAATAATTACAATATTTATATAGCGCAAAATCTTGATAAAATCAAATCTAAGCGCTGAAACAGACAGACACACACGCACGCACGCACGTACGCACACACACACACACACACATACCCATGGCTATAAATGGGGAGAAAGAATAAAAGCAATAAAAGCAAGAATAAAAGCAATGGAAAATAATAGAGCATATCATATGCAATTATATAAGCTACGCACAAAAAGTTAAGGATCACTATGAGAAAACAGGTGCGTAATAAACTCAGTTCGCTGCTGTTATTTATTTCTCAGTCCAGCCAAATTGTTATGAATTCTTGTTCAGCTGTAAGTGGGCGATGTTGTGTTAGCGCGAAAATTGCACGGATTCTCTACTACTGAGCTTGGCCGCAAACGGAAAAGCGGAAACTTGCGAAAAAGGACCTTGTTTTGGACGTTCTGCCTGAACACATTGCACAAGCCAGATGGCAAAACCATTATGCACGTGCAAGCACTGCTGTTTATGTGTGAGATGCTGTCTCTTGCTTGGCTTTATAAGAAGACATTCCACCAGTAGTAGGCCTGATCTGACAATGCCTCCACGACGAAAATTGAGTGAGTTTGAGAGTGGACGAGCTGTTGCATGGTTCCAAGATGGTGTTCCCAAGCGAGAAGTGGCCAGGCGACTTCAGGTGTCCATCTCGGTCATTGTCAGACTGATTCAACGCTTCACAGCCACTGGGAGGGTCCATGAAAGACGCAGATCTGGTCGACCGAAGAAGACAAACCCACGTAAAGATCGTCTCATTGAACGACAAGCCCTGCAGACAAGAACAGCCTCTTCCAGCATCATTCGAAGGCAGCTGAGGGTGGCTACTAACATCAACATCAGCCAGCAGACCATACGGAACCGCCTTCATGGGTTTAACCTCCGTTCTCGTCGCCCAGCTGTACGGCCACGCTTAACTCCAGCCCATAGGGCAGCACGCCGCGCCTTTTGCAGACGTCACGTGAGGTGGACACGTCAGCAATGGTCCCAGGTCCTGTTCAGTGATGAATCACGCTTCACCATGAACCACAACGAGGGTCTGGAGGCGCCCAGGGCAACGCTTTATTGACACCACTGTCCAAGAAAAAGATGGCCTTTGGTGGAGGTTCTGTAATGGTCTGGGGGCCTTCAGCCTTCACCACAGAACACCCTTGTATCATGTACAGGGTAACCTGACTGGTCTCCGATACCGGGATGAGATCCTTCGACCGCTGGCTGTGCCTACACTGCAGCAGATGGGACCGACGGCTGTCTACCAGGATAACAACGCTCGCCCCCACAGGCAAGGGTGGTCAAAAACTTCCTGCAGCAGTCTGGAGTCAACAGAATGGAGTGACCAGCATGCAGTCCCGATCTCAACCCGATTGAGAACCTCTGGGATGAGATGGATCGCAAAGTGAGGAGCAACCACCCCCCTCCCAGGGATGCCCAACACCTCTACCAGATGCTGCAGGCTGAGTGGCAGGCGCTTCCACAGAGGATGTTCACCAACCTGGTCAACTCGATGAGGACTCGCTGCGTCGAGTGCCAGGACAGCCATGGCGGTTACACGCATTACTGAACTTTTGGGAGCATCAGAATGCCCTGTCTTGTGATTTCAATGACTTTGGGAAATCAAATTTCGATACGTACCCACTTTGATCAAATGTACACACCAAACGATTGCTCGAAATTGAAGGCAATTGTGTATCGTTATCGCTAAAGCATGGAATTAAATGTTTGCCAAACTTCAACGCATTGGCTCTCTTATTTTGAAAGTTATGAATTTTTGTGCAAGTGATCCTTAACTTTTTGTGCGTAGCTTATTATAACAATGTGATTCCCCTCCGAGCGGAGACAGGCTGCAGAGGGGGTTGAGTGAGGTCAGGATTTTATGCAGAGGAGAAAAAGGTGAGTTTTGAGAGCGGACTTGAAGGAGACAAAAGTAGGTTGCTGACAGACTGAGAGAGGAAATTTGTTCCAGGAGAGTGGACCAGAAACAGAGAAGGCTCGTGGACCATAGGTATTGAGCTTAGTGCGTGGAAAGCGAAAAGTCAGAGGATCGGAGGCAGAGCGGAGGGTATGTGAGGGAACATAGATCTCAAGTAGACTTGACAGGTAATCAGGGCTGCGTTACTGAGGCTTTTGTAGCACATGGTGTCTAGTTTGTACTGTATGCGCTTTGATACAGGGAGCCAGTGAAGTTGTGCCAGGAGAGGAGATATGTGGTCAGCTTTTTTTCTTTTTGAGTACAAGGCGTACAGCATTGTTTTGAATGCGCTGTAGGATGTGAATGGTGGAGGCAGGAAGACCAGACAGGAGTGAATTGCAAAAGTCAATGCGAGACATTATAAAGGAGAGAACGAGTTTTGCAGTTGTTTCGACAGAGAGATACTTCCTGATCAACCTTATACGATGGAGATGATAGTAGCAATCCCTTGAGTTCCCTGCCAGCATACCACCCCTGATTTCCTTTCCAGCGTACCCCCCCGAGTTCCCTGCCAGCATACCCCCTCCCCCCGACTCCTCTGCCAGCGTACCCCACGACTTCCTGCCAGTGTAGTCTCATGAATTCCCTACCAGCGTATCCACGGAGTTTCTTACCAGCGTAGCCCCCATGAGTTCCCTGCAATAGTACCCCCCCTGTGAGTTCCTTACCAGCGTAGCCCCTGTGAGTTCCCTGTCAGCGTAGCCCCTGCGAGTTCCTTACCAACGTAGCCTCCAGAGTTCCCTGCCAGCGTAGCCTCCTGCGTTCTCTGCCAGCGTAGCCCCTGTGAATCCCTTACCAGCGTAGCCTCCAGAGTTCCGAGCAAGCGTTGCCACCTGATTTCCTTACCAGCGTAGCCCCTGAGTTCCTTACCAGCGTAGCCCTAGAGTTCCTTACCAGCGTAGCCCTAGGGTTCCGTAGCAGCGTAGCCTCTGAGTTCTTTACCAGCGTATTCCCCTAAGTTCCTTACCAGCGTAGCCCTTGTAAGTTTCGTACCTGCGTAGCCCCTATGAGTTTCGTGCCAGCGTAGCCCCTGAGTTTCCATACCAGCGTGTAGCCCCTCCCCCGAGTTTTTCACCAGCGTAGCCCCCCCCCACCCCTAGTTCCTCACCAGCGTGTACCCCCCCCCACCCCGAGTTTTTCACCAGCGTAGCCCCCCCCCCCCCCACTAGTTCCTCACCAGCGTGTAGATCCTCCCCCCGAGTTTTTCACCAGCGTAGCCCCCCCCCCCCCCCCCAGCGTGTAGCCCCTCCCTCGAGTTTTTCACCAGCGTAGCCCCCCCCCCCCCAGTTCCTCACCAGCGTGTAGACCCTCCCCCGAGTTTTTCACCAGCGTAGCCCCCCCCCCCCTAGTTCCTCACCAGCGTAGCCCCTTGAGTTCCTCACCAGCGTAGCCCCTTGAGTTCCGTACCAGCGTAGCCCTGTGAGATACGTGCCAGCGTAGCCCCGTGAGTTCCTTACCAGCGTAGCCTCCTGAGTTCTCTGCCATTGCAGTCCCTGTGAGTTCCGTGCCGGCGTAGCCCCCCCTCCCCCCCCCCCCCCCCCCCGAGCTCTTTGCCCTTGCAGCCCCTGTGAGTTCCGTGCCAGCGTAGCCCCCCTCCCCCCCGAGCTCTCTGCCCTTGCAGCCCCTGTGAGTTCCGTGCCGGCGTAGCCCCATGAGTTCTCTGCCATTGTAGACCCTGTGAGTTCCTCGCTAGCGTAGCCTCCTGAGTTCCTTACCAGCGTAGCCCCCAGAGTTTCCTGCCAGCGTACCCCCTCTCCTGAGTTCTCTGCCAGCGTACCCCCCCTCCCCGAGTTTCCTGCCAGCGTACACCCCCCCCCCTTTCTGAGTTATCTGCCAGCGTACACCCCCCCCTTCCTGAGTTCTCTGCCAGCGTACCCCCCCCCCTTCTTGAGTTCTCTACCAGCGTACATCCCCCACCGAATTTCCTGCCAGCGTACCCCCCACCCGAGTTCCCTGCCAGCGTAACCTCCTCCCTGAGTTCCCTGCCAGCGTACCTCAATGACATATTTTGTGACACAGTTCTGCATAGAACGACTTGTACGCCATACCCACCCCCACCTGATTAACTAACTCAGCACCAGCCCCCAACTGACTTAACTAAGCCAGCCCCACTCTGCCCACACAATTTAACTAAAACAACCCCAGATCCAACCCCCGAAACCCCTTCCGACTTAATTAGCCCAACTCCCCATCCCCAACTCCCCCATCCGACTTAACTAACCCAGACCCAGTACCCCCTCCCATCCGACTTAACTAACCCAGACCCAGTACCCCCTCCCATCCGACTTAACTAACCCAGACCCAGTACCCCCTCCCATCCGACTTAACTAACCCAGACCCACTACCCACCCGACTTAACTAATCCAGCCCCACCCGACTTAACTTAGACCCAGACTAAGATCCACCCGACTTTACCAACCCAGACCAAGCCCCACCCGACTAAACTAACCCTACCCCAGCCCCCCCACCCCCTCCAGACTTAACCCAGCGCAAGTCTCATCCCGCCTCCTACTTCCAACTGACTAGCCCAGTCCCAACCCTTGCATCCGCATCCACTTAACTAAACCAGGCCCAGCCCTTCCCCTCGACTTAACCCAGCCCCACCCGACTTAACCTAGACATAGGCCCAGTCCTAACCCCAACCCCACACGGCTTCACCGAGACCCAGACCCCCACCCAACTTAACCCAGCCCCACCCCACACTCAACTGATCCAGCCCCGCCCCACCCGAGACTTAACTAATCCAGCCCCACCCCGTGACTTAACCAACCTACACCCACCCAACCGCACCCCAAAATTTATCCAGCCCACATCCGACTTAACTGATCCAGCCCCACCCCACCCATGAATTACTAACTCAGCCCAGCCCAGCCCAGCCCAGCCCCACACTTCACTAACCTATCCCCACCCCAGACTTCACCTAGCCCCACCCCTCACTTAACTAGTCTAGCCCCACCCTACACTTAACCCAGTCTCGCCCCACCCCTGACTTAACTAATCCAGCCCCACCCTATTCAACTAACCCATCCTCACTCCATCCCCGACTTAACTAACCCATCCCCACCCCACCCCATCCTTAACTAACCTAGCCCCAACCCACCCCTGACTTAACTAACCCATCCCCACCCCACCCCTGATATAACTAACCTGGCCCCACCTTTGACTTAATTAATCCAGCCCCACCCCACACCTGACTAGTCCTGCCCCATCCCATCCTTAACTAATCCAGCCTCAAACTATTACTCAACTAACCCATCCTCATTCCATCTCTGACTTAACTAACCCATCCCCACCCCACCCCATCCTTAACTAACCTAGCCCCAACCCACCCCTGACTTAACTAACCCATCCCCACCCCACCCCTGATATAACTAACCTGGCCCCACCTCTGACTTAATTAATCCAGCCCCACCCCACACCTGACTAATCCTGCCCCATCCCATCCTTAACTAACCTAGCCCCACCCCAACCCACACTTAACTAACCCAGCTCCACCCCACCCCACCCCTGACTTAACTAATCCAGCCCCACCCCACCCCACCCCTGATTAACAAATCCAGCCCCACCCCACCCTTTACTTGAACTAATCCAGCCCACCCCTGATTAACAAATCCAGCCCCACCCCACCCCTGACTTAACTAATCCAGCCCACCCCTGATTAACTAATCCAGCTCCATCCCAGACTTAACTAACCTAGCCCATCCCACCCCTGATTTAAACTAATCCAGCCCACCCCAACCCAGCCCCATCCCACCCCTGACTTAACTAATCCAGATTCATTCCACCACCCCAGCTTACTAGACCCACCCACCCAACCCACACCACCACCTCTGGACTTAAACCCGGACCCCCCTCCCCCCCATGACTTCACTAACCCAGACCCACCCCACCCGCGACTTAATGCAGACCCCCTACCCTCTTCTTAACTAACTCAGACCTCCCCACTCACAGCCCCCACGTAACTAACTGAGCCCCCCCCCCCCCCATCCACAACCTCAACTTAACCCAGATCCCCCACTCCCACCTCTGACTTAACTAACCCACACACCCCAACACCATCCCCGTCATAAACCCAACCCAACCCACCCCTCAAATTAACCTAACTAACCCAGACCACCCACTCCCACCCCGACTTCACTAACCCAGACCCACCCCACCACCGACTTAACTAGTTGAGATCCCCCCCCCCCCTCGACTTAATTAACCAGTCCCACCCCACCCACGACTTAACTGACCGAGACCACCACCACCACCGACTTGACTAACCCAGACCCACCCTATCCCAAATTAACTAACCCCGACCTCCCACCCGTCCACTTAAATAACCCAGACCCCCCATCCCCGACTTAACTAACCCAGACCCACCCCACTATCACCCCCCACCCCGACTTAACCCAGACCCACTCTACCCCAGTCCCGACATAACTAACCCAGACACACACCCGCAGTCCCGACATAACTAACCCAGACACACACCCCCAGTCCAGACTTAACTAACCTAGACCCACCCCACTATCACCCCCCACCCCGACTTAACCCAGACCCACTCTATCCCACCCGTCGACTTAACTAACCCAGACCCCCCCCCCCCCCCCCCTGATTTAACACCAACCCCGCACCCACAATCCCAACCACGACTTAACTAACCCAGATCCACCCCCACCCCTAACTTAACTAACCAAGACCCCACTCCCAACGTAATAACCCAGACCCTCCCCCAACCCAGACCCTCCCCCCAGTTCCTACTTAAGCCAAGTGCTCTCCGCCCCCCTCTCCAGTCCGGGCTTACCTAAACCAGACCCACCCACCACCCCAGTCCCTACTTAACTAGCCCAGACCCACCCACCAACCCAGTCCCTACATAACCAACCCAGTCCCTACTTAACTAGCCCAGACCCACCCACCACCCCAGTCCCTACTTAACTAACCCAGACCCACCCACCACCCCTGTCCCTACTTAACTAACCCAGACCCACCCACCACCCCTGTCCCGACTTAAACCCAGACCCACCCACCTCCCCTGTCCCTACTTAACTAACCCACCCACCACCCCTGTCCCGACTTAACTAACCCAGACCCACCACCACCCCTGTCCCTACTTAACTAACCCAGACCCACCCACCACCCCTGTCCGGACTTAACCCAGACCCACCCAACACCCCTCTCCCTACTTAACTAACCCAGAACCACCCACCACCCCAGTCTATAATTAACTAACCCAGACCCAACCACCCCCTTTGTCCCGACGTAACAAACCCAGACCCTCCCCCTCCAACCCAGACCCCCCACCCCCCAAAGTCCCGACTTAATCCAGCCCCCCTCCCCCCAGTCCCGACTTATCTAACCCAGACCCACCCCCTAGTCCCGACTTAACTAACCCAGACCCCCCACCAGTTCCGACTGAACTAACCCAGACCCCCCAGTCCCGGTTTAACTAACCCAGACCTCCCCCCCAGTCCCGATTTATCTAACCCAGACACCCCCAGTCCCGATTTAACTACTTAACTAAACCAGACACACACACACCCCAGTCCCGACTTAATCCAGACCTCCCCCCCCAGTCCCGACTTAACTAACCCAGACCCCCCCCCCAGTCCCGACTTAACTACCCCCCCGAAGTCCCGACTTAACCCAGACCCCCCCCCCCCCCAGTCCCGACTTAACTAATCCAGATCCCACCCCAGTCCCGACTTAACTAACCAGACCCACCCACCCCCAGTCCCGATTTAACTAACCCAGACCCCCCCCCCCCCCAGTCCCGACTTAACTAACCCTTTACCTAACCCAGACCCCACCACCCAGGCCCGACTTAACTAATCAGTCCCTACTTAACTAAACCCAGACCCACCCACCACCTCCCCAGTCCCTACTTAACTAACCCAGACCCACCCACCACCTCCCCAGTCCCTACTTAACTAACCCAGACCCACCCACCACCTCCCCAGTCCCTACTTAACTAACCCAGACCCACCCACCACCTCCCCAGTCCCCTACTTAACTAACCCAGACCCACCCACCACCTCCCCTGTCCCTACTTAACTAACCCAGACCCACCCACCACCTCCCCTGTCCCTACTTAACTAACCCAGACGCACCCACCACCTCCCCTGTCCCTACTTAACTAACCCAGACAGCACCCACCTCCCCAGTCCCTACTTAACTAACCCAGACCCACCCACCACCTCCCCAGTCCCTACTTAACTAATCCTGACCCTCCCACCACCACAGTCCGTACTTAACTAACCCAGACCCACCCACCACCCCACCCCAGACTTAACTCAGACCCACCCCACCCCTGACTTAAACCCAGACCCACACCCCCAACTTAACCCAGACCCCAACCCACAATCCTACGACCGACGTAACTAGCCCAGACCCTCACCCCTGACTCAAGTAACCCAAACCCACCCACCCCCAACTTAACCAGACTCACCCCCCCCCCACCCCGACTTAACTAACCCAGACACCCTCATCCACACCCCCGACTAATCAAACCAAGACACCCTCATCCACACCCCCGACTAATCAAACCAAGACCCCACCCGACTTAACTAACCCAGACACCCTCATCCACACCCCTGACTTAACCAACTCAGACCCACCACACCCCCCGACTTAGTTAAGTCGGGGTGGGATTGTGGGTTGGGTGTCTGGGTTAAGTTGGGGGGTGTGGGTCTGGGTTAAGTTGGGGGGGTGTGGGTCTGGGTTAGTTAACACTGACTTAAAACTAACCAGACCCATCCCCTGACCTAACCCAGACCCACCCCCACCCCCCGACTTAACTAACCCTGACACCCCCATCCACACCCCGGACTTAACCCAGACCCACACCCCTAACTTAATCCAGACCCCACCCACAATCCCACCCCTGACGTAAGTAACACAGACCCACCCCACCATCCGACTTAACCCAGACCTACTAACTCGTATCCTCAACTTAACCCAGACCCCCACCCACAATCCCACCCCCGACTTAACTAACCCAGACGCCCACCCCCGACTTAACCCAGGACCCCCCCCCCCCTCCGACCTAACCCAGACAACCTCCCCGACTTAACTAACCCAGACACCCCCCACCCCCCGATTTAACTAAACCAGATCCACCACCCACCAACTTAACTAACCTGGACACCCCCATCCACACCCACGACTTTAACCAAAAATAACCCCACCCCCGTCTAAACTAACCAGACCCCCAACCCCCGATTTAAGTAACCAAGACCCACCCCAACCAAGACCCCCCCGAGCCCCAGTCCCGATTTCAACAAGACCCCCACCCAACCCAGACCCCAACCCTGACATAAGCCAGACCCAATCCCCAACCAGAACCCCCATCCCAGTCCCGACTTAACTAACCAGACCCATCCCATCCCAGATCCCCCCCCCCCCCCCCCCCCCAAGTCCCGACTTAACTAAACCAGACCTACCCCAAACCAGACCCATCCCCACCAAGTCCCGACTTAACTAACCCAGACCCCCCCCCCCCCCCCCGCCAGTCCTGACTTAACTAACCCAGACCCCTCTCCCCAGTCCCGACTTAACTCAGACCCATCCCAACCCAGACCTCCCCGCCAGTCCCGACTTACCTAAAACCCAGACCCCCTCACCAACCCACACCCAATCCTAGTCCCAACCTAACTCGGACCCACCACAACCCAGGCATCCCCCCACCAGTCCCGACTTAACCCTAGATCACCCCAACCCCAGTCCTAACTTAACTAACCCTGACTCACCCCAACCCCAACCTAACTCAGACCCATCCCTACCCAGACCCCCTCCCCCAACCAAGACACACACCTCTGTCCTGGCTAATCTAAACCAGATCCACCCCAACCCAACCCCCCCCCCCTCCCCTTCCCGTCTCGACAACCCAGACACACCGCAATCAACCCCCCCCCAAACCCAGACCACCACCACCCCGGTCCCAACTTAACTAACCCAGACCCATCCCAACCCAGACCCCCATTCCCGACTTAAACCCAGACCCCCTCCAACCCAGCCCCCCTAGGCTTGACTTTTAACCCAGATCCACCCCAACCTAGATCCCACCCCCAGCTTAACTAAACCAGACCTACTCCAACCCAGACCCACCCCACACCCAACTAAACTAACCCAGACCCACCCCACTGTCATCTGCACATGGTAATATGTGTACGTTTTATGTATCATGTGCACACGGAATTTTTGTGTGCACACGTGTGGTGTGATGTAGAGTTAGTCTTTTTGGAAGATGGCTAGTAGAGCCAACCCACTACAGTTGGAGTGTGTTCATTGTATTTTGACTGTAAGGTAACACGTGACTGGTTATAGCCTCTCACTGAATTCAATGGCCTGTATTGTCAGTAAAGGAAGTTGCAATTAGCTGTCATCATCATCATCAAGTGCCTTGCCACATGGCATTGGCGATCATGGCCTTCCCATCTGTTTCTGTCCCTTGTTGCCTCAATCACCTCCTCCACCCTCTCTGTCTTCGGCCACTCTGCAAGTCTGTCCAATATTTTCCCCCTGGTTCTCTACCTGATGCTCTCTTTCCCTTCAGCTTTCCTGTTGTGACCAGGTGCTCCAATTCCCTTTTCCTTATAAAATGGCCCATAAATCTTGCATGTTTTTTCCCTAATCTTTCTTTTGAATGATCTTATTGTGTCTGCCTCCATCAAGACTGTCTCGTTTGTTTCCTTTGCTGTCCATGGAACTCTCTACATTCCTCATAGAAACCACATCTCGGCTGCCTCAATCTTGTTCTGGCTTTGCTTGTTGACTGTCCACGCCTCACAACCGTATAACAGTATTGGTTCTATATAACAATCAAGAACTCTCTTCCTGATGTTAATTGATAGGCATTTTTGGAAGGATGTTTTTCATCTTCTTGAATCCTGTTGGCCGATTCTGCTGGCTATTTCTGATGTGCATCTGCCGTCTGGTGAAATGATCGTTCCCTGGTGTTTAAACTTATCAACCTGTCTGAAGGTTCTGCCGTTTGCTGTTATTTTGCATGAGGGGATTTCATGTTTTTTACTGATCACCATGATTTCAGTCTTCCCGTTGTTTAATTCCAACCCTTACCTTTGCTTTCTATTTCTGGTATATTCACGAGGTTTTGTAGGTCCCTTTCATTTTCTGCAATTAGCACGGTGTCATCTGCGTATCGAATGTTATTATTTTTCCTCCAACCTTTAATCCAGGGTTTTCTTCTAGGTTTCTCATGTTTTCGCTGTAAAGTGAAAACAGATCTGATGACAAAACACAACCCTGCCTGACATCTTTTTTGATGTTTTGCAAAGAGCTTATATCGTTTTCAAATCTCATTGCAGCTGTTTGTTCCCAATACATACTTCTGGTTATTCGTAGATCTTTTCCATCAATACTGAGTCTTTCTAGTTGGTTGATCAATTCTTCACGTCTTACCCGATCAAAGGCCTTAGCTGTAGAGTTTTGAAAATAGCTCACCCAAGTTAAATGACTTGAATCAAATCGGTTTGCTGATCACTTCGCTTATGGCCGCGGCAAGTCTGGGTTTGGTGCTGGACAACCCACAGGCTAGGCTTTATTTGTAAAAAGGTAATTACAAAACAATTCATTTGAAAAGAAGAAATTTGTAAACTTTAAAACTAGCAATTTTACTTTTCAAAGTCCTTTGAGTTAACTGAAAGAAGAAACAGTAAAAGAATAAAAGACAAAAGAAAGAAAAGAGGGAGCAAGTAAATGTTCAAATGATTAAAAGTGTAAAAGTAATCACTGTAACTGTGAGGAAAAGAAAGAAGTTAGTAAGGAAGTGTGTCCTTGTGTATCAAGTGATATTCATAGAATTTACTGGTAAATACCAAAATATTTATTATTTATTTCTTTAATTGATAAAGATCCTGTTGTCTTGTCTCAGGCATACAGGCCATTCTCAGGGGTGGACCAGACAAGGTCCAGGTCCCTGATGCCCTGAGTGACGGAGAGCAATAACAGCCATGGTTGACGCAAATGGTAACGACATGATATTTAAGAAAGAATACTCTAAACGATTACTTCGTCCCAGATAAACGTGATGTGACAGTGACTACGTGGAACTTAGAAACTATGAAAAACTATAAACATTCAGTGGAGGAAAAAGTCTCTAAAACGAGTGTTAGGACCACCCCAGAGGAAATTTGAAGTAGTGTAAGAGTTTTCGGAAGAATTGAAAACTGTATTTAAAGTTATTGACATTTGAAATATTCTGTGGTACATTTCTTGATGAACACTGGTTTGAAGGTGTGTGACCACGGGGTGGGTCTGGGTTAATGAACTCAGTGTGGGTCTGGGTTAGTTAGGTCGTGGCTGGGGTAGGTCTGGGTTAGTTAAGTCGGGGGTGGGTTTGTTAAGTCGGGGTCAGTCTGGGTAAGTTAAGTGGGGTGGGTCTGTGCTAGTGAAGTCGAACAAGAACGTTTTGCGCTTGAAGATGTTACCTACGTACTTTCTATTTCGTTATACGAGACATGGTTTTCACACACACAAGCACATACACACACAACACATACACTCAATTCAAGTTATATTGCTTAGCCCAGCCGACCACTAGAGCCATATCAGGGCTAACACCACGTCAAAAAGAAAAGAACAACCC
>JAPXFY010000032.1:46702969-46707969 GCA_030674185.1 Monoplex corrugatus
TGTTTCTGGCAAAGGCTTGGCACATCTGTCAAGTTGACTGGCCTGTCTCCTAGTACAACCGTCGACTCTGACCGTTCTCTGTCTATCTCTGTCTGTCTATATCCCTTTTTTATTTACAGAGGTGGATCAGCGAAACTCACCTGGACTGGACAACGTGTCAGGCGAACTGTTAAAGAACACTGGAGAAGCAGATGTAGCTGCCTTACATCATCTATGTACAAGAATATCGAGGGTTGACAGCCAGAACCCAGTATCTCACTTTTTTGTCAATTTTCACTTTTTTAATACTGAACTGTTGCTTTTGATGTGATCTTTCACTTGGCGGACTTTGTTTTTACCATGATATTGATTTTTGATCGGTAATCGATAAAACCAAAAACAAGTATCTCAAAATGTAGATATAGCCTCTGCCTGAAAACCCAGTTAAAAATCATTTCCTGTAAACTATCAGAAAATCGAGATACTTGGTTCTGGTTGTCAACCCTCGATATGAGAATCATATCAATGGCCTGATGACTGGAAGTTACAAGAATTTGTCATGCTATGTGTCAAAATGGCTGACGTGACGCGTCTAGTGTGTTGGCTAGTGACTGCGGCATGTCACCTCTCGATTTCAGCCTGCACCGCTGACTACATTGCTGCTTGGAGCTATGCGAAAAGCGGAGCAGAATGCATAAGTCTCTCTGTCAGTACATAGCCTCTCAATCAGCAAGCCCTACGTTGTGCCGCCTCGTGGGACATGCGCTAATTGAGCATCTCACGGACTCAGGCTATACTTGAGGGACTCGTAGGTGTGGCCTCTGAACGTGCGGCACGCAGGTCCTCTGGCGTGTGGACATGCCCTGGTGCCCACGAACCAGACCGCCAACTATGGGTAAATAGCACCACTGCCTTGTGGTTATCTCGGGAGAGACTAAGGCTAAGGGAGTAAACTCTGACAAAAGACTGATGGAAGGGAATGGGAAACCACCATCGTATATTTCCAAGTTAATCACGCGAGAAAAAAGAGAACAGAGTTGACGACGTAAATAGGGGCTCCCATGGAGCATCTTCGTCCGGTAGGACCGTCATGCTGCGCGGGTGACATCCGACCGTCAGCAAACTACTGCGATCAAACTACAAAATACTTCAAAAGTGCAACTGGAATGTAAGAACATTGCTGCAAAAAGGAAAATTAGAAAATGTCAGGATAGAGATGGAAAGGCTTTACATCCATACTTCAGGGCAAGGGGAAGTGAGATAGAAGGGAGCAGGTATGATAACATCAAGCGAGCATACAATTATAATAATATTCTGGTGGAAACACACATGACAGAGGAGTAGGCATCATAATGGAAAGGGACAAGTCAAAGTCGATCAAAGGATACTGGGCTGTGTAAGACCGAGTTTTATTAGTTAAGTTGGATGGCAAGCGATTTGATATCAGCATCATCCAAGCATATGTACCTACATTCGAAAGTATTCAGGAAGAAATTGACAACTTCTAGGAAGTACATGTATTAGAGACAACCAAGGCTCAATGCAAATTGCAGGCTTTCCATTATGATGCCTACTCCTCTGTCATGTGTGTTTCCACCAGAATATTATTATAATTGTATGCTCGCTTGATGTTATCATACCTGCTCCCTTCTATCTCCGCTCGGAGGGAATCACATGGTTATAATATATAATTGTATGCTATGCTCTCTATAATTTTCCATTGCTTTTATTCTTGCTTTTATTGCTTTTATTCTTTCTCCCCATTTATAGCCATGCGTGTGTGTGTGTGGTTGTGTGTGTGTGTGTGTGTGTGTGTGTGTGTCTGTGTGTGTGCGTGCGTGTGTGTGCGTACGTGCGTGCGTGCGTGCCTGCGTGTGTGTCTGCTTCAGCGCTTAGATTTGGTTTTATCAAGATTTTGCGCTATATAAATATTGTAATTATTATTATTATAGTAATGGGAGATTTTAATGCAAAAGTGGGACAGGAGATAGTGGATGACAACAGTTGACCTCATGGCCTTGTTGATTATACCAAGGCTTCGATCAGGTAAGACACGAAGGATTGATCACGGAAAGAGAAAGGTCCAAGACCGATAGAAAAGATCTAAGAATAATCAGAAACATGTATTGTGAACAAACAGCAGCAATGAGAATAGAAAACGATATAGTTCTCTTCGAATTATCAAAAGAAGGGTTAGGCAGTGTTGTGTTCTGTCAAGAGATTTGTTTTCATTTTACAGCGAAAACATCATGAAGAACCTAGAAGAATACCCTGGGATAAAGTTTGGAGGAAACAATAATAAACAACATGCGTTACGCAAATGACACCGTGCAAATTGCAGAAAATGAAAAAGACTTACAAAATCTTGTAAATATAATAGAAATAGAAAGCAAAAATAAAGGGCTGGAGCTAAATAGCAAGAAGACTGAAGTTATGGTTATCAACAAAAAATAGATAAACAAGAAATCCCCTCATGCAAAATAAAAGCAAATGGCACAACATTGAGACAGGTTGATAAGTTTAAATATCTGGGAACGGTCATCTCACCAGACGGCAGACGCACGTCAGAAATAGCCAGCAGAATCAGACAAGCTAAAACAGCATTTATTAAGAAGATGAACAGCGCTCTTACCAATAAATGGATATCAATCAACATCAGGAACAGAATTCTTGAGTGTTATATAAAACCAATACTGTTATACGGTTGTGAGGCGTGAGCAGTCAACACGCAAAGTCAGAACAAGATTGAGGCAACTGAAATATAATTTCTAACAAGAATGTTGAGAGTTCCATAGACATAAAAGAGAACAAACGAGACAGTCTTGAAGGAGACAGACACAAAGACACAAATATCATTAATAAAGAAGATCAGGAAAAGACAAGCAACATTTATAGGACATTTTATGAGGCAAGAGAATTTAGAGCACCTAGTCATAACAGGAAAGCTGGAAGGAAATAGAGCACCAGGAAGACCCAGAGAGAAAATATTGGCCAGACTTGCAGTGTGACTGAGGACAGAGACAGTGGGAGATGTACTTGCAGCGACAAGAGATAGATGGAGGGCCATGATCGCCAACGCCATGCGGCAGGGCACATGATGATGATGACGTTATAAAAATGGAAACGCCCCAAGGACTGCAGTAACTATAGAACCATTGCCCTAATCAACCACAACAGTAAAGTATTGCTAATCATCATATTGAACAGAATGAAACAAAAAGTAGAACTCTCTGGTTGTCAGGCTGGCTACAAATCGAACAAGAGCACAACAGACGATATTTGTCTTACATATTTTGATAGGAAAAGTCAGGAACAGCTAACAAGAAGCTTTCGTTACCTTTATTAGTTACAGCAAGACCTTTGACAGTGCCATACACCATCAAATGTTTAAGGGGGCAAACCTACCCAGATTTGGGTACCAAGATTGTGATGTTCAGTGTTTCAGTTCTAATTAACCAATCACCATGATAATTGGAAAGAAGATACCCCAGACAGTATTATTTGGATTGAATATCTTTGTTGTGGTCTGTGAGTTATGAAAAGTTGACAAAAATTAATTAATTAAAAAATGTTCTCGCGAAAATGAAAAAAATATAGTACATAATGTGACATTTATAACTACACATATATTCATGTTAGGAATTTGATATTTAGTAAGCAAACACATCTGTATAGTATTTATTATTGCATGTAGTAAACTCTTAGCTCTACTATCATTATTTTCTGTACAATCATCACACCAATTTTTAGAATAATTTTGATAAAAAATTGTAATACAACTTTTGATAAAAATGTTTCTTTCAAGCAAAACTGCAAGATTTTACTAAAGGCTGTAGGTACCTGTCCCTGCTATATGTGTGCTAAATATCAAGGAAATCGGATGAAAACTTTTGAACATATTATGTCTGATGTATACAATCTCGTGAAAAATTGCAATTAATTAATTAATTACTTTTTGTCAACTTTTCATAACTCACAGATATTCAATCCAAAGAATACTGTCTGAGGTATCTTCTTGCCAAATATCATGGTGATTGTTGATTAGATCTGAAACACTGAACATCACAATCTTGGTACCCAAATCTGGGTAGGTCTGCCCCCTCAACACAATAGCAAAGATGGGCTTCCCCAACAATTGATGTCACTTATAACTGCATTATACGAAGACCAAAAAGCGACCATCAGATGGAATGGTGCACACTGCGAATATTTTGGCATTAAAAAAGGAGTCAGGCATGGCTGCATCCTTTCGTGTCATCTTTTTAACTTGTATACAAAGGGGATTTAGAACAGAAGGGAATAAAAATCGGAGGAAGAAACATCACAAACCTGAGATATGCAGATGACACTGCATTAACAGCAGGTAACATCATAAGCATGAAGAGAATTCTCTACCGAGTAGATGTAGCAGGTTGCAAGGCAAGATTGAAACTGAAAGCTGAAAAAAATGTCAGGCATGCAGCGACAAAATAATGCCAGGAACATCGAAACATTCAAATAAACAAAACAGAAAATGTCGAAAATTATGACTGGACTAATGAGAGCGAAAGCCAGAAGCGATCAATCAGTTGTCCATTGAGCTAACCATTGCACCACGCTTAGTCACGTGTGTCAAATACTGTGCAGTTGTCGGTAGTGCTGTTGAGAATGATTTTGCTCTTGTCATTGCTGAATTCTACTCTGTATTGGAGATAATATGCCAGGTTAGTTAGTGACTTTTGCATGTTTGTATCCCTTTTTCCTATTCCATTCTAGTGCCTGGGGTGCTCTACATCAACTGGACAAAATCTAAAAATCCAGTCTACCAGACAACCTGAAAAGGAACTTCTTCCGAGCAGCAGTAGAGTCCGATCTTACATATGGCTCAATCTCTTGGACCCTAACAACGACATTGGAGAAGAAGATTGATGGAGCATATACACGAAGGCTGCGTGTCGCCCTGAACAAATTCTGGAGAGAACATCCAACTACCAAAGAGTTTTTGGTAAGATCCCACCAATCAGTAAATCAATACGTCAACA
>JAPXFY010000032.1:46715469-46737969 GCA_030674185.1 Monoplex corrugatus
TTCTTCTTCTTCTTCTTCGTATTCTTCTTCTTCTTCGCATTCTTCTTCTTCGCATTCTTCTTCTTCTTCTTCTGCGTTTTTATTTGTTTTGTTTTGTTTTGTTTGTTTTTTGATAGGTTGTCCAGGCATCGTTTTAACTCTTATTACTGCACATTGTGGATGCATTGTCATCCATATCTTTTAAAGAATGATTCACCTGGTTTGTACAATATGGCTGAAACACCCATACTTTTACAGAGACTTTAGCATTTTACACATTGTGGATGTGCAGGTACCCATATTTTGAGAGGGACTCTAGCATTTTATACATCGTGGATGTGCAGGTACCCATACTTTTACAGAGACTTGTAGCATTTTATACAGTATGGTTTAAGCATCCATAGTTTTACAGCGACTTTAGCATTTTACACATTGTGGATGTGCAGGTACTCTTACTTTTACAGAGACTTTAGCATTTTACACATTGTGGATGTGCAGGTACTCATAGTTTTACAGATCCTTTAGCATTTTACACAGTGTGGATGTGCAGGTACTCATAGTTTTACAGATCCTTTAGCATTTTACACAGTGTGGATGTGCAGGTACTCTTACTTTTACAGATCCTTTAGCATTTTAAACATTGTGGATGTGCAGGTACTCATAGTTTTACAGATCCTTTAGCATTTTACACATTGTGGATGTGCAGGTACTCTTACTTTTACAGATCCTTTAGCATTTTACACATTGTGGATGTGCAGGTACTCTTACTTTTACAGATCCTTTAGCATTTTACACAGTGTGGATGTGCAGGTACTCTTACTTTTACAGATCCTTTAGCATTTTACAAATAGTGGATGTGCAGGTACTCTTACTTTTACAGATCCTTTAGCATTTTACAAATAGTGGATGTGCAGGTACTCTTACTTTTGCAGATCCTTTAGCATTTTACACATTGTGGATGTGCAGGTGGCCATACTTTTACAGATACTTTAACATTTTACACATTGTGGATGTGCAGGTAGCCATACTTTTACAGATACTTTAACATTTTACACATTGTGGATGTGCAGGTATCCATACTTTTACAAATACTTTAACATTTTACACATTGTGGATGTGCAGGTAGCCATACTTTTACAGATACTTTAACATTTTACACATTGTGTATGTTCAGGTATCCATTCTTTTACAGATCCTTTAGCATTTTACATTATGGATGTGCAGGTATCCATACTTTTAGAGATACTTTAACATTTTACACATTGTGTATGTGCAGGTATCCATAATTTTACAGATACTTTAGCATTTTACATTATGGATGTGCAGGTATCCATACTTTTAGAGACTCTAGCATTATATACATTGTGGGTGATAGGCACCCATACTTTTAGAGGGACTCTACCGTTTTGTACATTGTGCTTGTAAAGGCACCCATACTTTCATGTTATATCCCTTGTGGTCTGTACAATGTCGAAACAGGTGCACCACAATGTAGTTTTGAAAGAGCCTTCTGTGTTAACTGAAAAAAGTAACTGGAGGAGTGAATACACGTGTTAATGATTATATTCACTTCTGTCACTCACTTCCCAAGTGAACATGTGTATGTGACTTATCGACCATTTATATGTCCTGAATACCTAAATGGGTACTAAGACACAGAGTGGTTGTAATATTGTAATATGATGTAGAAAGACAAAGAGTTAATTATTTCATATCTTGTATCATCATCGTCATCAACGTCATCATCAAGAGTGGGAATGCAAGAGCAAGAGCAATTCAATCTTACAGTTTTCCCAAATATAGACAACAATCAGCGATACACATATTGCATAACGTGCGTTTGTGATCATTTCCAGTAAGAGTGTCACCCGGAATTAATACACTGAATTCACAACAATGGGTTGTTGAAGTAATGCTTTTACTGTTGGAATTTTCGTCCGTTTCAGTTTCAGTATTGTTTTATTGTATTCAGTATAATTATCCAGGAGATGAGGTCTACGCTAAAACACACCACAAGCTGTACATGTTTCTGTCTTGTTTTAGTGTCTGTGTATTTGCCACTTTAAATGTGTAGGCCCTGACCCTCACCCGAGTCTAAATAATACTTTTCTGTGGTCAAGTTTTAAGCATTTACTGGATATGGTTTTCAGTGGTAGTTAGTCACGAATTTTTATACAACACATATATCTTCAATCCTGGTGGTTCGCATATAATCTGTATACTGATATTTTTGTCCAAGCTTTTGAATAATGGTAGATTTACATCTTTCTTCTTTACTAAGAATAATTGCTCACAAAATTGTATGTGTACTTGTCTTCAGGGGGTCACTTTTTTGGACGATTACTAAATAATTAGTTGATTGCAGAACTTTGTGTTATGTCATAGTTTCTTTTTTTTTTATAGCAGAACCACCATGTTTCAGCAGCTAAGTTGATAATGTGTGTGTGATTGTTGTGTCATCAAGATATATTACTATTCATAGAGTCTGATTCTCTGTTAGCTCTTCTCAGAACATCGACGGTTTTGTTTGTTCTACCATAGATGTATCCGCTACTGGTAACCTGGAACCCAGTACTACCTGTCACAGGGTCGAATTGCTGGCGACTAAACCAGCACCCCCACCAGTCCTCTCAGGAGGATGGCGAGGAGGGTGGCTAGAAACCCTGGTGGAAATAAATTAGATCCATCAAAGGGCGCCAACTCTGAAAAACCACCCACGGCCATCTAGCTAAGGGAGTAAACCCTGACAGTAAATCCGGTGTGGGGCCCCTAAGGCGGTTGGATGGCAAACTTTATCACCAACACCATCAGAAGCCAGTTAGTCCACCCCAAAGACAAAACAGACAAATTAGACACATCAGAGGTGATATACAAGATAGACTGCCAGGACTGTGACCATAGTTATATTGGCGAAACTGAGCGCAACTTGCACAAAAGATTAAAAGAACACAAACATGAGTCCTCTCCAGTGGGAGAACATCTGACCCACACCCAACACCACTTTGAAAAGGATAATGTGCAAGTTCTCGACAAAGAAGCAAGATGGTTTAAGAGGGGAGTAAAGGAGGCAGTTTCCATCGCCGCAAGGAACCCCACCCTCATCCGTGACCGGGGCCGACACAACATGCCATCGGTGTACTCCTCACTTATTCAGTCGCACTGTCGTGAGTTCGCTCACGGTGGTGCACACTGAAGCCAGTTCTCAACCCAGCAGTTGCGCTGAAGAAGTCGGCCGGATCGCCGATGAAAGCTACGCAGTAAGTAGCCTTTTTTGTCACTGAGAGCCAGATTCAGCCAGGTAGCCATTATAAACTTTGTCACGTTCCGGCAGCTCCTGCGGCCGCGTTGGCACCAAAACGTAACAGCCCTGCTGTTCCTTTGTATCTGTCAGCGAGGTGGAGAGGGGGGACAAGTTGCATGGTTTTGATTGATTTGGTTCAGTTTTTACATCAACACCCACCTCAGGTGATATGGCCGACGGGGATAACCATCCAGGGAAGTGGGGGAATGAGAACTTATCTAATCCTATAGTGACACCACCAGAACAACAATGATGTTAAGATGGAGCAGTGAAAAGGTCACTTTTAATATAGCGCACCCCGGGATTCGAACCCACAACCATTAGCATGTGAATCCGACACTCAAACCAACTGAGCTACTGGGGCTCGCTATTTGCATGGGCAAACAGCCTGTCTTCCATATTACACTGCCCAGGCTTACATTCGTCCATTCATCCACAAACACTCTGCACCTACGACCTGGAGAGGACACTCCAGCCTTGCTACTAACACTAGTGTCGGCACAACACGGGAAGCAACAGATACCGCTGATAGGTCATTGCTCAACTGGCGTAGAGCTGACGCCAGGGGTTGCTTTTGACGGTGGGAGAGACCTTCGTGTCTTCCTGGACAGCTACCACCTGCCTAAGCTGGGTAGCCCCCATCCAATCAGCACCTGACCTTCCTTCTTCATTGGGTGCATGAAGATTAGGAGAAAATCTGACAAGCAGGCCGTTTACTACCGCACCAGGCAAAAAGAAAAATTCAAATTCAAGAAATGGATCAGGAAAAGGATCAGCAGTGAAACTGGGCTGTTGGAATGTCCGAACAATAATGCCTGGGCTCTCCCAAGATCTGCAAGACATCAGTGACGCCAGAAAGACCGCCATCATAAACAGCGAGCTAAAGAGGCTCAATGTGGACATTGCCACTCTGCAGGAAACACGGCTGGCTGACTCAGGAACACTAAAGGAAAGGGACTACACCTTCTTCTGGCAAGGAAAGAGTTCTGATTCCCCAAGAGAGTACGGAGTAGGCTTTGCAGTAAGGAACAGCATGCTGAACATGATTGAACCAGGCAGCAGTGATTCAGAACGACTCTTGACTCTCCGCCTCAACACCACCAAAAGCTATGTCACTCTCATCAGCGTTTATGCCCCAACTCTGTCTGCCTCTCCAGACACCAAGGATGAGTTCTACGAACATCTTGCATCAACCATAAGGAACATCCCCAGGACAGAACAACTTGTTCTCCTGGGCGACTTCAATGCCAGAGTGGGTGCAGACAATGACTCATGGCCCTCCTGCCTCGGTTCCTTTGGAGTGGGGAAAATGAATGAGAATGAACAGCAACTGCTTCAGTTTTGCACCTGCCATGAACTGTGCATTGCCAACTCCTTCTTGAAGTTGAAGCCTCAACACAAAGTCTCCTGGAGGCATCCGCGCTCAAAACATTGGCACCAACTGGATTTGATCCTAGTAAGACGTGCCGCTATCAAAAACGTTCTGCACACTCGCTCTTATCACAGCGCAGACTGCGACACAGACCTCTCTCTGGTATGTTGCAAGATCAGGCTGCAACCAAAGAAGTTCCACTGCTCAAAGAAACAAGGGAACCCTCGCATTGATGTCAGCAAGATGTCTCAGCCAGATCTTGTAGAACAGTTCGCAGAGGCCTTTGAGAGAGAATACGATGCATTGCAGTCCAGAGACTCTGCCGCAGAGAGATGGGAAACGCTACGAGACACCATGCACCGCATTGCTATGGCCACCTTTGGGACGAAAACTGTGAAGTCCCATGGCTGGTTTGAGGCCAAATCATCAGAGATGACTTCCACTGTTGGGGCCAAGTGCGCAGCACTCACCGAGTATAAGCGGTCACCCAGTGAGAAGAACCTGCAAATCCTCAGGGCTGCCAGGAGTAAGATTCAGCTTAACGCCAGGCACTGCGCAAACGAGTACAGGACAGAGCTCAGCGAAGAGATACAGAGTGCTGCTGAAAGAGGCAACATCCAAGGAATGTATGATGGCATCAAGAAGGCACTGGGACTAACATAGAGCAAGATCGACCCCCTCAAATCCTCCACTGGGGAAGTAATCAGCAATCCCAGCCAACAAATGGAAAGATGGGCGGAACACTATTCCGACCTCTACTCCACACAGAACATGGTGTCCCCCTCAGCCCTCGATGCCATCAAGTGCATGCTGGTAACGGAAGAACTTGACGCAGAGCCAACTGTGGACGAACTCAGCAAGGCCATTGATAGCCTGGCATCAGGCAAGGCACCTGGCAACGACGGAATTCCCCAGACCTCATCAAGCACCGCAAGACTTCTCTTCTACACCCTTTGCACGCAGTCCTCTGTCAGTGTTGGAATGAGGGAGATGTACCACAGGACATGAGGGACGCCAAGATCGTCACCCTGTACAAAAACAAGGGTGAAAGGAGCGACTGCAATAACTACAGAGGTATCTCGCTCCTTAGCATTAATTGCAACCCATCTCTGTAACCTTTTATTGATAATGGTGCTATATGAATTATTCCTATATTACAGAAAGAAATTCCTCTATAACTATTTGGATGGATCACATCCCTTTTCTTAGATTATGATAAAATAATTGACTCTGACCAACTTTCAGAGAATAATTCCTATCATCAAAAATCTTATTAAATAGTTCAAAGAAAAATCGATTTGTATTTCTATTCCAGTTATTCAAAAATTCACCAATAATAAGTATCAGGTACCTGCAGCTTTATTTTTCTTCAAATTACACTGAAATAGGACAGTTAAAATAGTCATCTGTTCCTTCGTCGACTTCCATGAGTATAATTAAGTCTCTTGCATGACATCTTTATCTAACAGAGAACGAGAATGTTCAAATAACACATTAACAGTTAGGGACCATTTCAGCTGATTTCTTTTAAACGGTGCTTCTTAACGGATTTCCAGAATGTCTCTTGATTGTTCACTGTGGATACCAAGCTATTCAGTAATGCTTGATTAAAAGATGTGTCATTCTTCAGATTTTTATATTCTCTTCTAGCAATAGTATACATACATCTGACCTCATCGCTTTAACTTTTTCTGAATCTTTTTAACGGTCTTCGAATATTCAGTATAGCTGTTAAGCATTCAAAATCAAACCAGTCACAGTCTGTGTTTGTCTTATTACTACGCAAGTATCTCTTCATATTTTCAGCAGTATCTTTAATACAGTCATTGCACATATTCAAAGCATCATTTACTTCTACATCAACCAAATTCATAGCAGACCAAAGATTCAAACGCATCTCCTCTTTCTGTAAATTAGATCTATAAACAGGACCCTTTTAATCGCTTCGCACACAATTTTTAATTATTGTGTTACTGTCACAAACTTCCGTCCCATTCATTCGGGAAAGTAATATGCAAATGGACAGGTAAGTGGACCGAGTCAATGCGATCATATGTGTGACCCGTTTTAACAAAATGAGTCCTAAGGTGAAAATAACAGATTTTAGGATATTCTGATTTTCAAAATGGCCAGATCATTAACTTTCTTTTCATATGAAATTTATTATTCTACTTCTAAAAATAAGGAAGTTATGGGTGTTTGAAGTGTGTAACATAGCAAACAGCCATTTTGAGAAAATCAAGTTTTAAAATTTTCACCACCTCAGTGAAGTTTTACCTTAGCAACAGGTAATTGTACTTCACCAATCTTTACCAAATTTTGTACCTGGTAAAGCACATCAAGTTACAATAGCACACAAAACTTGGTGTGAAAATGTACTGTATTTGTCTTGTTATTTAAGTTTATATATCCCTTTTATGACACAAAAAGTGTGACGTGTGTTAACAGTAAACAGCGTGCGGATAACAGCATGGCATGATATTCGTTTAAATGATAACTGATTGCTGTTCACTGTGATCTGTATATATACTGTAGTCAGTTGAGAATCAGACAGCGACGAGTAAAGACGTAGAAGCATTGCCCTGTCTTCCGAGTTGGCTGTAGAAAGAACGAAACATGGTGTCAGAAGTGGGATTACGAACTCTAACAAAAATCCAGAATATTGAAGACTAAAGTTCAACCATGGAAGATGAACAAGAAGAGAGAAGAGCTAGTCGACGACATGCCAAGATTCCCTTGCCTCCTAAACTTGATGTGAATGGAGGAAACCTGCAGAGCAGCTGGAGGAAATTCAAAAGGCTTTTGGGACAGCTATGAAATTATGACAACACAGACAGAAGAAGATTCAACATACAGAACAGCAGTTTTTCTTTCTTGCATCGGGCTGGATGCTATGGACATCTATGAAGGATTGGCATTTGCTAATGAAGCGGAAAGAAATGACATTGACACCGTTCTCCAGAAATTCGAAGAATACTGTTTGGGTTCAACCAATGAAACTTACGAAGCATTCAGATTCAACTGCAGACATCAAGCAGCAGGAGAATCTATCGAACAGTTTGTAGCAGAACTGCGGAGACTGATCAAGACCTGTAACTATGGTACACTGGAAGACAGACTGTTTAGAGATCAAATCGTACTGGGTGTACATGACGAGACTCTGCGATCAAAATTACTGGAAGTGCGACAGCTGACATTGACTGCATGTATTGATATGTGCAGAGCGCACGAATCAAGTCAACATCAAACCGTCCAAATGATGAGAAAAAACCAGGACACGCAGGAAGTCCAAGCTTTCAAAGAAAAGAAGACAGCAAAACAGTATAGCAAAAAACCAGAGTAAACAAAGAAATGCGGATATTGTGGTGGAAAGCACCCAAGAGCAAAAGAGAAATGTCCAGCATTTGGAAGAAAATGCAAAGCTTGTGGAGGAAATAATCACTTTGCTTCATGCTGCAGAACACCCAAGAAAAATCAAAAGAAAACAAGAGTTCGGCACTTCGAAGAAAAAGAGACTGACACTGAAAGCGATAATGAAATCCTCGGGATCGAAGACAAAACCAGAAAAAGGAGAGAAACATACGAGCAAAAATGCTGATAAATGAGGAGCTGGTAAGATTTCTTCTTGACACAGGTGCAACAACAAACGTGATGTCTGAGAGCCTGTACAGAGAAGTCACAGGAGATGAAAGAAAGTCTGACCTGCAAGAGACGAAGAAGAAGCTGGTGATGTTCAACGGAACAGAAATGAAGCCTGTGGGGGAGATAGTGCTGCGAGTGAAAAACCCCAAGAACAGAAGGAAATACAAAGTCAACTTCGTGATCACCAAAACGGACTGTAAGCCAGTACTCGGACTGAAAGCTGTACAGCACATGCAATTGTTGACGATCAATGAAGAGAACATTGCAACGATAGCGGCGAATCAGAAAGAGGAGGAAAATGCAAAAGATATGCTCACAAAGTACAACGATGTCTTTGAAGGAGAAAGAAAACTAGAAGGGAAATGACACCTAGAAACAGACCCCAGTATTGCTCCAGTGAAGATGCCTTGCAGAAAGTGGCCGATAGCAGTGCAAGAGAAAGTGAAGAACGAGCTGAAGAGGTTGAAAAAAATGGACGTGATCACTAAAGTTAGACACGCCAACGGAGTGGATAAGCAGTTTGGTCGTAGCAACAAAGAGCAATGAGAAAGTCAGACTGTGCATCGACCCTAAGCCACTCAACAAAGCCCTCAGGAGAAACGAGTACCCCATGCCAACCATTGATGACGTACTGCCTCTCCTCAAAGATGCAAAATACTTCACACACCTGGACGCGAAAAACGGGTTTTGGCACGTTGAACTGGACGAAGACAGCAGCTACCTGACAACATTTGAGACGCCTTTTGGCAAATACCGATGGAAACGAATGCCCTTTGGAATTTCACCAGCCCCAGAAGAATTCCAGAGGAGGATTGACATCGCTCTGGCAGGACTGCCAGGCGTGATGGCGGTTCATGAGGACATCTTTGTTTTTGGCAGAAGAACACGAACACAAGTGCCGACGTCAAAGACATTACTCCAACCTACAGTTGTACCAATCAAGAAAGAACTTGAGAAAAGGAAACTGAAGCAAGCGCACTACTACAACAGAAGCGCAGTAAAGCTGAGTCCGGGACAGATTGTGAAATTCCAACCCACCAGGATCCAAAACGTGGATCAGCACCAAAGTAGACCAACAGGTGAACATCTGGTCATACAACATTCGCACAGAGGACGGACGTCAGTACAAAAGGAATCGTCGTCAGCTACGAGACACAACAGAAACGGAGCTTCAGCAGACAATCAACCCTCAACGACTTGTCCAGAGAAGGATGATTTCTGGAAGACATCAGGAAAGCGACACATCGGGCAAGCAACAGCAAATCATCGTACCATCAAAACAGATCCTGGAAGATAACAAGAAAACTGGAACTGGAACAGATGTCAGGACGCCAGCATCGTCTGTCCGTGAGAACTCATCTGATCAGTCACCAGTCATCAAAATGTCTGAGACAACCAGCATCAAGGAGCCAGATCAAGTTATCAAACAAACAAGGACAGGACAACCCGAACCAGTTAGTTCCCCTTACAGAACAAGATCTGGAAGACAAAGCAAAAGGCCAGATTTCCTGAAATATGAATGAAACTGAAGACACTACCACAATCAGATAAACTGAAAGCATTGCGAAATATGGACATGATGATGATGGATAGTATAATGATCAGAGATAAAATGAGGTGAATGAATGATTGGGCCCTATGCGTGAGAATGAGTGTTTGTTAAGTTAATGTTGTGATAAAGGTAGGAAACACATTTATTTCGTATGGACTGAAAAATTATTAATTGATTTTGTTTCCTTAAAGAAAGGGAGATGTGACGTGTGTTAACAGTAAACAGCGTGCAGATAACAGCACGGCATGATATTCGTTTAAATGATAACTGATTGCTGTTCACTGTGATATGTATATATACTGTAGTCAGTTGAGAATCAGACAGCGACGAGTAAAGACGTAGAAGCATTGCCCTGTCTTCCGAGTTGGCTGTAGAAAGAACGAAACAAAAAGCATGCCGTTATCTGGTGAAAACGCATTTTAAATACATTTACCGATTGAATTATAAAGTGATGAGTGTATGTACATGTAATTTAAAGATTAAAATATTCCATTTTTGACGAAAAGCAAAAATTGACAAAATCGACCCATCCCACTTTTTCCAGGCCTCTACGCTTTTCGCTGCCTGCGAGTTAGGACTCATTTCGTGAAAACAAGTCATATATACATATGAGGTGCAGTCATTACACATAAGAGAAAAAAGATATTTAGATAACAGAAATTAATCATTCACGCTACATACGTTATCAGATATATCAGTGTAGCGACTTTAATGGTCGCCTTTACAAACCTCATTCAAAATAGACAAACCAAATGCAGCACACATATTCAACATTTAGATCTGCAATCTGTACTTGATGGTTGACTGTTTGTCAGTGAATCAAAATTGAAACACAATGGTGATAAATTTCTGGAGAAAATGTTGATGTTTTGCTCTTCAGATCTCCACAAAGTAATATTTCTGAATTACCTAATGAAGTACAGGTGTAAACACAGAGCTTCCTTTATCAATATCAAATATGCATAAAAAGGTGAATCTGGCTGAACATAAGCACAAACAAACAAAACATTTTTGAAATACCAAAAATATTTTTATGGATATATATATTCGTTTATTCAATATCAGTCCATGTTACAAAAGGAACCAACGGTTTTTTTTGTTTTGTTTTGTTTTGTTTTGGTTGTGTTTGGATTTTGTTCTTGTTGTTGTTTTTTATTATTATTAAACAACCATTCCCCCAGATCGTCTCTTTTGGGACGAAAGCTTTACTGCAAGTTTGCAAAACACAGTACAGCCAACAAAAACATCTGTATGACACTTTTCCAAGAGTGTTTCTAAAAAAATATGAAATCAAACTCACAAACATATGAGAAAAATCCTTTTCGGTAACTTCAGAAAATAAACTATTTACGTTCCATGAGAGAAAAGAGAACGTTTTATTCAAACAGGGTTACACGTCTGATTCACGACTACGTACATGGTGATTATTGTAACTATGAAAATGTTCATTTATTTTCAATTCTATTTCTGAATCGGATTTATATCTGTTGTGTACATCGTTCAAATGACACGTTTGCCAACCATTAAAGTCACGAGTAACGCATTCAATCAAAGTTTCATCACGTCCATTTTAAAATTCACGTAAGTGACAGGCGCCAATACGCCTATTTTCGTCGTGAGTGGAGATGTGCCCGGGTGTCAGTTTTCGGTCGTTCCTTTTGGAAAAGGACAACTTCATTTTACCACGAAAGGGCCAGGCAATGACATATCTCAATTCCATTAGCTGTTCAATGGCATTAAGCCCCAACTTTTTCCCGTGAAAGTTGAAATGATCAAACACCATGGCCACTCTCTTTCTTTCAGACTTGGCCTGTTTTAGATGAAGGGTCAATTTGCGACTAAAACTTCACGTGCTTTACTGGAGAAATCTTCTCAAGCAAGAAGAACCTTTCTCCCCTTAAATTTTATTTTGGCTTCGAGAATGCAGATCTTGTCCTTATAAAAGGTATACCTTGCACTTAACCTGTGTACCTTATCAAAAGTCACCTCCCCTTCTACCTCCATCTTTTTTTTAAACGAAATCTGGCACCGACTTTTCACTGTCCTCATTAGTCTCATTGTCCTTTCGCTCTAGTTCATAGAAAATGACATTCTGTCGTTCTGAACGTCCTTCTGAACTGGCAGACTCTTAAAAGTGTTGATTCTGTCCATGAGCTCAGAATTGGTTTTTGAAAGGTCAGTGTTCTTGTTTCGCAGGTCTGGCATCTCCTCTCTTGTTTCTGAACTTAAAAGATATGTATATATGTATATATGTATCCCTGTCGAGTGATGTTGTCTACAGTGACTCATTTGATGCAATGTAATCTGTGATATTGACAAATGGCAGGACAGACACACAGTTCAGACATTGTGTAAGACGTCAAGACCTTGCCAACATGAAGGGTGTGCATGCAGGCTCACTGCTTATGCTCTGGTCTTTATCTGTTACACAGCAATGGTGGTGTCATTTCATATGGATTTCATTCCGAAGCCAGGAAACGCCATCTTAAAAAAACTGAAACTAAAACTGAAATGGGTCTGTTTATTTTTTTAGTGTGCTACTTTTCTCAACGGTCTTGGTTTCCACAATTTTGATGTGGAACATTGTTTTGAGAGTGGCTCTGAATTTTGAGCCAAAGTAGTAGTAGACAGGAAAATTGAAGTGGAGTTGATGAAAGTGCTGAACGCGGCAACGTCCAGCAGCATGTTATGGGTATTGTAGAAACGTCCTCCCAGACTCAGGTCCTTGATGAAGAGCATACTAATTCTTAAACCAAAACGTGGGATGAAAAAGATAATGAAGAGAACAGACGTTCCCACCAACATCCTCGTCAGGGCCACGTCTCTGCTTGACATGGCGTCAGCAGCTAAAGATGACTGTTCTCTCCATTCAGTCATCGACCTGAGCTTGATGACAGTGATGATGGTGGCGACTGTGACAGTGACAACACAAAACAGTGGAATGATTGGACCAAACATCACACCATCCAGTTTGTCAATCACGTCTTTGTTGCGTAAGAAAAACTCACTTGGGTAGTATCCCTGTCGAGTGATGTTGTCTACAGGATCGAAGATACACTTAATGTTCCACTTGGAATTGATCACAAAGAAGAGTCCAAGCAGGACAGTGGAAGGCAGCAAGATGATGACCCACATAGTCTTTGTCGTCAGCACTGTCTGAGAACGTAGTGGACTCGCCACACAGAAAACCGCTCACAGGCAATGATGGTGCTTATCCAGGACGAAGCCCAGGTAAACCCATACAGGCCAGACAGATAGTGGCTCACCATGAACTGAAGCAGGGCTCCAAGCAAGGGCTGATGAGTTAATTCAAGGTATATCCGGTCTGCGTAATGGCAAAAAACTTGCATCATATAGACGAAGTCCATCAGTGACAGAAAAAAGAGACACAGATTGATACGCTCTTTGATACCATGTTTGAAGAAAATCACAATGTTCAAAGTGTTAAATGGGAGGTTGATGACAAAAAGTACCGGTAAAATTCCAGTGTAGAGAATTCTCTCCCACGTTTCCGTCACCACCTTACTAATCAAGTTCTGAGGATTATCTGATGGAATGAAGTCCACTGTGACATTTAGAACAATACATCCTTCTGGCAATTTCAATGGAAGATCATAAGAGTAATTTGATTCCATAGCTAAAGCTTGTTTCCAAGTCATTCAAGTGATTTCAAATTTTATGTTCAAAGTGGTGTTACATTATCAACAGAAATCACCCAGTGTTTGTAATATATCTCATGGCAGTGCTGTTTTGAATATATTTCAATTATTTCAAACACTGTTTGAGTTATTGTTAGTCAGTCCTTTCTTCCGGACTTTTGTGTGCGTTAAGTTTGTGCTAGACTGACGTGAAGCCGACGTTGTACTTCAAATGTATTGTGCAATGCCACAGAAAGTAAGTTCATTAAATACACAAAAGTGATGTCTGCATTTTAACAAGCGTCAAGAATTTTAAAGCTACAACGCACAACCGGAAATACGAGGGCTCATCATTAACTAAGGTGTCAAATGGTTGTGAAATGGCATATTTTCTCCATACATACTTCATGTATATACTATCATATGATATTATTGAGCCACCTCCCGAAACATATGCAGTTTCAAAATGACGTCATCAGTGGTGTATATGTTTGTTTGTCATAAATAAAATGCCAAAAAAAAGCCACATAACATAAAACTTGTTCTCAAAAATGAGCAACTTAAGTTGTAGATTTTTCAGACAGAAACTTGCAGAAAAACGTATGACATTCTAAGTAGACATGGAAGCAGTGTGTGGCGGACCTTGTGTGTCCTGCTACACAGTATGCACATGGATTGAAGGTTTTAAAGCCAGGCACATTGACCTTGAAGACACATACAAGCTGGGGCGACCTGGTGCATTTAGAAACCAGCTATGAAACGAGTGTTTGAAGAAGAAGCTTACATGTCTGCCCAAAGTAGTATTGACACCTGTGTCATCTGAAACAATAAAATGGATTTTGTGACAGGTCTTTGGTATGAACAAAAATAGGCGTAATAAGTATGCCCCATTTATTAAAAGAGGATCATAACACCCCAAGTGTGTTGATTGTTCCATGAATTTACAGTTAATGGTGAGGCCACAACGTGTGTTTCATGTTGTCACGGGTGATACAATCTGGATGCCATTTTTATGGCACCCTCAAAAAGCAATGATGCAGACACCACTTTTTTCAGCATCCAGTAGCTAAAGAATCTTTCCAACTTCGTGTTTTTTCTTGATACCAATGGACCTAATATTCTGCTCATCATTATGTGATAATCACTCTTCAAAAGTGACGACGTCCATACGTGAGCATCGCTCAGCTGTAGATTCTAGTAAAACCCTGATACTTCATGACAACGCTGGTCCCAACAATGCCAATGTCGTACCATCTACTTTGATGATCGAAGCACCTTCTTTTCCAACCGCCCTATAGTCCTGATTTGGCCCTATGCAACTGTTGGTTATTTCCGTTGTTGAAGAAGACGTTGGCGCCAGTAATACGAACATTTTTCACTAGTCCAAGACCTGTCCAATGCAGTGTTTTCAGAGCACCGCTCCTTGGCTCTGTCGCAATATCAAAATAATTTTGAATCGTGGCTGAGCTCATTTGACTGTGTGTGGTTTTCAGACGTGATTACTATATAGGACTGTGAACATTACATGTAATTCCAGTTGTTGGTTGCTTTCCTATAATCCCAAGAACGGTACATAATGATGAACTCTTGTTTTAGTACAATAGCCAAAGCATCATTAACCTTTTCACAACACTGCCTCACTATAGCTGCTATTCCCTGAGTATACTGTAGGCAGGAAGCAGATATGCCCTGGGGACACCCTATTTTGGTCATTTCTATTTAATTTTCCTGAGTAGGCCATAAAAGCTAGCTTACTGATGTTAGAACAGTTTCTTAGATCACTCTTTCATCTCCCTAGTGAAGCAAAAACATATTCTGTAAAGATTCATTTAGTTAGTGTTTTGTACTTTTGAAAATGTCAACGTAAGCCGCAAAATCAAAAACCCCAGACAGCCACAGGAGATTCATAAAAATTGTTATTTTCAGCATATGATGGCCAAAAATGCAGGAAAAAGGACATGAAAGACATTTCAACATTTTAGAACATAATGGTAACAAATGTAACATAGCAGTTACATAATTAGCAATAGCATTATACAAATAGTGTGGGTGTACTATTTCAGGCATTTCACATAAGTACATAGCTTCCTCCAAAGCAATGGTTTGTTCATCCATATGATAACAGAATAATCAAATAAAAAGAAAATGATAAAGTGCATATAATTAGGAAATTTAGAAAACCCAAAATGGAAAAAAAAGACAAGTTAACAAACAAACAAGTAAATTAACATGAACATGTAAACAAACACAGACTCAGGCAGACTGAAAAGATCAATGCAGAAGGGAAGAAAAAATATGGAAAGTATACACCAACCTTTGAATTTGATGATGAAGGCATAGCCATGATGGTGATGTAATGAATTAATACAGGTTCATGAAAAGAACAAATCTTTCAAAATCACCTTAGCACAAATATACTGAAAAAGCCACAACCACTACACCTGAAACACTTAAAAAGCCACAACCACTACACTTGATACACTGATAAAGCCACAACCACTGCACTTGATACACTGAAAAAGCCACACTATCAACTTATATTCACTTCTGCTACTTCGGCGGCCGTGAAAGTTGTCTGTTTAGCCATGTTTACACTGCATAGTGAACGACGCGGGTAACACGAAGAGACAAAGAGTTCGGGTCGGTTGCTTTCAACACAAATTAAACAATAAAATTGCCCCTTTTAAGCTGACAACGTGGCATCGTATGATGTAGTAGAGTTTCTTTGTGTAGTTTCGACGTTTTGAGGGAATTTACAGTGACGTACCGACGCATTCAATTTTAGAACAGGCGTCGCGAACACTCTCGCTACGTGTCCACAGCGACCTTTCGGCCGTAGCGAGAGGGCTAACTACGTGTCCTTACAGCATATATAGGGATAGCGACTATTCTTGCGTCATGTCGCGAAAAGGTTAACACAACCAGACACTACTAAGGTTATAAGTACAGACACTACTCTAGAATAATTCAATAAGTATCCCTAAAAGGACCCCTGACACCAAGGTATAAAGTCAAGGACGTATTACGTCACTTCCTAGACGCTCAACGGAATGTAAACAATCGGACGTCTAACGAAGCAACATGGCATGGTGTCAGTAGCGGGATACTGACAATGGCACAGCAGCAACAAAGAGATGAAAGGCGTTTCACTTCAAATGTGCCACAACCTTGAAAACTGGATTTGCAAGGAGATGTTTGTATTCAGTGCAAAGAAATTCGAATGGCAGTGGACTCATTGTGCTACAGCTGCCAGATTAGCTCTGGAAGAATCAAAATATCAGTGTGCTGTATTTTTGTCCTGTACAGGAAAAGAGGCCCAAAAAGTCTTCGAAGGTCCTCTCTTTGGTGCAGGAGAAGGCAAACAAAACATTAAAAAAGTTCTCCACAAATTCAGAGGGGTTTTTGTGTGTTGCAAAAACGCGATGTTTATTAACTTACAAAGTTCATAACAGCAAGAATGAGAAAATGTGGAATCGTATTTCACAGTCCGAAAAATGGCCAAATTACTTTGTGCACGTCATGTGAGGCGACCTTGATAAATCGCCAACGAACTTTTGCAACAAACATATATCAGTAGTGGACTCCTTATACTACAAATACATTGTCGTCTTCAACCTTGCTTACTCCTGGGACTATGATAATGTTAATTAGTGCTCTGATTATATTTCAAGTGGCATTTTTATTTGATGAATCCCATTCGCTTCCTAGCAGCAATCTTAACTTGTCTTCGTGGTTTGCATGTGCAGTGTAGCAGAGCACTGCATGTCTTGCAATCTGGTGAAGATATCAAGGTTATGAAAATTCGTCTGTACCAACCACAACCCATGTTTGTTTTTCCCAAGGATTATTATGATTGTTCACACCAGTAAATTATATTTCCAGGCTGAGTTCCTACTATGCACGACACTAAACGTTATGATTTACGTTTTCAAGTTGTATTTCTCCATATGCCATTTCCTTTTCAAGCTGCATTGCTCCATGTATGAACTGTGTTTACCAGTTGCATTTCTCCACATGTTTTCTAGCTGCGTTTCTCCATGTATGCATTGTGCCTTCGAGTATGCATGTATGCATTTTGTTTTCAAATTACATTTCTCCATATATGTATTGCGTATTTAATCCGAATTTCACATGTAGGAATTCTCTTTTTCAAGCTGCATTTATCCATTACATGACTTGCATATTTAAGCCGCATTTTCGAATGTATGCAACATGTTTTTGCTTGTTTTGTTTTGGTTTGGTTTTTGTTGTTTCAGGTTGTTTGTTTTCATTTTGACAGTATTTGACAATTCCATATATGAATCGTGATTTAGTCCACTTTTCTGCATGTGTGTATTTTGTTTTCACGTTGTAATTCTCCATATACGAATTGCGTTTTTATGCTGAATTTTTTCACGTATGAATTCTCTTTCTCAACTTGCATTTATCCATATATGTTTTGCGTTTTTAAGCTGCATTTCCCAAGATATGTGTTTTTAGCAACATTTGTCCATATCTGAATCGCGTTTTTAATTTGCATTCTCCATATTTGAAGTGTGTTTTCAAGCGGCATTTCTCCATGTATAAATTGTGTTTCTCTATCAACAATGTTCTGGAATGATGTTTTCTTTGTACAATTACTTTGCATTTTTTCATTCCTATATGCGTTCCATATCCTTATGTTAGAATAGAGTGTAATAATTTCTGGCATTGTATTCAATCTCAATCTGAAGCAGGGGTTTCCCATCCTTTCCCCAACCTAAAAGGACCTCCACTGGCCTCCCATTGTGGGAATCTTCGGAGGAACAATGCAAGGAGCAGCCCCCCCTCAACATGCCAGATGTGGTTCAGCTGACCTTTGATAGACTGGTGTGTTTGGCCAGGGGTGCCAGACACATCCCTCCACCTGGCATGGGCTCTATTGTCACCCCAGGGACTTTGCCCTTGGAAAGAAATGTGAAAAATACCAAAGTGAATGTCTGGTCGTTCTACATCTACTGGGCATGCGGTCTACAAAGTGGCAGTGCCCTCTCCCATAAACAGATGCTTGTGTCACGGGAAGAATTTTTGTGTATTGTAGAATTTGGGGGGTGTTTATGCAGAATTTCATTTCTATAGAAAAAAATCACACACAATAACGACTGAGAGAGACGAGCAGAAGTGCACCGAGTACACTAGCAATAACTTTCAAAAGCAGTCCATACATAGCATTATAAGTTAATAAAGTTTCTAAAGCATGCTCAACATAAAGCACACTCACTCATTATCATTCTTGTTTGCCTGAGTCCCTAACAATCCTACTTCTTTGCCTACCTGCCCTAAAACTCTAACTGGAATGAAAAATATCAACGTACCTTCACTACATGTTTCTGGCAAAGGCTTGGCACATCTGTCAAGTTGACTGGCCTGTCTCCTAGTACGACCGTCGACTCTGACCATTCTCTGTCTATCTCTGTCTGTCTATATCCCTTTTTTTTTACAGAGGTGGATCAGCGAAACTCGCATGGATTGGCCAACGTGTTAGGCGAACTGTTAAAGAACACTGGAGAAGCAGATGTAGCTGCCTTACATCATCTATGTAAAAGAATAATATATCAACGGCCTGATGACTGGAAGCTACAAGAATTTGTCATGCTATGTGTCATAATGGCTGACATGACGCGTCTAGTGTGTTGGCTAGTGACTGCGTGCTTGTCATTTCTCACTTTCAGCCTGCACCACTGACTAGCATTGCTGCTTGCAGCTATGGAAAAGCAGAGCAGAATGCATAAGTCTCTCTGTCAGTACATAGCCTCTCAATCAGCAAGCCCTAGGTTGTGCCTCCTCGTATCGACATGCGCTAATTGAGCCTCTCACGGCTATACTTGAGGGACTCGTAGGTGTGGCCTCTGAACGTGCGGCATGCAGGTCCTCTGGCGTGTGGACATGCCCTGGTGCCCACGAACCAGACCGCCAACTATGGGTAAATAGCACCACTGCCTTGTGATTATCTCGGGAGAGACTAAGGCTAAGGGAGTAAACTCTGACAAAAGACTGATGGAAGGGAACTGGAAATCACCATCGTATATTTCCAAGTTAATCACGGCGAGAAAAAATAAGAACAGAGTTGACGACGTAAATAGTGGCTCCCATGGAGCATCTTCGTCCGGTAGGACCGTCATGCTGCGTGGGTGACATCCGACCGTCAGCAAACTACATGTACTGCGATCAAACGACAAAATACTTCAAAAATGCAACCTGGAATGTAAGAACATTGCTGCAAAAAAGAAAATTAGAAAATGTCAGGATAGAGATGGAAAGGCTTTACATCAATACTTCAGGGCTAGGGGAAGTGACATAAAAGGGAGCAGGTATGATAACATCAAGCAAGCATAAAAATTATAATAATATTCTGGTGGAAACACACATGACAGAGGAGTAGGCATCATAATGGAAAGGGACAAGTCAAAGTCTATCAAAGGATACTGGGCTGTGTAAGACCGAGTTTTATTAATTTAAGTTGGATGGCAAGCCATTTGATATCAGCATCATCCAAGCATATGCATCTACATTCGAAAGTATTCAGGAAGAAATTGACAACTTCTAGGAAGTACATGTATTAGAGACAACCAAGGCTCAATGCAAATTGCAGGCTATTACAGTAGTAATGGGAGATTTTAATGCAAAAGTGGGACAGGAGATAGTGGATGACAACAGTTGACCTCATGGCCTTGTTGATTATACCAAGACTTCGATCAGGTAAGACACGAAGGATTGATCACTGAAAGAGAAATGTCCAAGACCGATAGAAAAGACCTAAGAATAATCAGAAACATGTATTGTGAACAAACAGCAGCAATGAGAATAGAAAACGATATAGCTGTCTCCAAATAATCAAAAGAAGGGTTAGGCAGTGTTGTGTTCTGTCAAGAGATTTGTTTTCACTTTACAGCGAAAACATCATGAGGAACCTAGAAGAATATCCTGGGATAAAGTTTGGAGGAAACAATAATAAACAACATGCGCTACGCAAATGACACCGTGCAAATTGCAGAAAATGAAAAAGACTTACAAAATCTTGTGAATATAATAGAAATAGAAAGCACAAATAAAGGGCTGGAGCTAAATAGCAAGAAGACTGGAGTTATGGTTATCAGCAACAAAAAAAACCAAAAAAAAGAAAAAACAAGAAATCCCATCATGCAAAATAAAAGCAAATGGCACAACATTGAGACAGGTTGATAAGTTTAAATATCTGGGAACGGTCATCTCACCAGACGGCAGACGCACGCCAGAAATAGCCAGCTGAATCAGCCAAGCTAAAACAGCATTTGTTAAGAAGATGAACAGCGCTCTTACCAATAAATGGAACTCAATGAACATCAGGAACAGAGTTCGTGAGTGTTATATAAAACCAATATTGTTATACGGTTGTGAGGCGTGAACAGTCAACACGCAAAGTCAGAACAAGATTGAGGCAACTGAAATATCATTTCAAACAAGAATGTTGAGAGTTCCATAGACATAAAAGAGAACAAACGAGACAGTCTTGAAGGAGACAGACACAAAGACACAAAAATCATTAATAAAGAAGATCAGGAAAAGACAAAGCAAAATTTATAGGACATCTTATGAGGCAAGAGAATTTAGAGCACCTAGTCGTAACAGGAAAGCTGGAAGGAAATAGAGCACCAGAAAGACACAGGGAGAAAATATTGGCCAGACATGCAGGGTGGCTGAGGACAGAGACAGTGGGAGATGTACTTGCAGCGACAAGAGATGGAGGGCCATGATCGCAACGCCATGCGGCAGGGCACATGAAGATGATGACGTTATAAAAATGGAAACGCCCCAAGGACTGCAGTAACTATAGAACCTTTGCCCTAATCAATCACAACAGTAAAGTATTGCTAATCATCATACTGAACAGAATGAAATAAAAAGTAGAAGAACTCTCTGATTGTCAGGCTAGCTACAAATCCAACAAGAGCACAACAGACGATATTTGTCTTACAGATTTTGATAGAAAAAGTCATGATCAGCTAACAAGACGCTTTCATTACCTTTATCAATTACAGCAAGGCCTTTGGCAATGCTACACACCATCAACTGTTTAACACAATAGCAAAGATGGGCTTCCCCAAAACTTGATGTCACTTATAGCAGCATTATACGAAGACCAAAGAGCGACCATCAGATGGAATGGTGCACACTGCGAATATTTTGGCATTAAAAAAGGAGTCAGGCATGGCTGCATCCTTTCGTGTCATCTTTTTAACTTGTACAAAGCAGATTTAGAACAGAAGGGAATAAAAATGGGAGGAAGAAACATCACAAACCTGAGATATGCAGAAGACAATTCATTAACGGTAGGTAACATCACAAGCATGAAGAGAATTCTCTACCGAGTAGATGTAGCAGGTTGCAGGGCAAGACTGAAACTGAAAGCTGAAAAAATGTCAGGCATGCAGCGACAAAATAATGCCAGGAACATCGAAACATTCAAATAAACAAAACAGAAAATGTCGAACATTATGACTGGACTAATGAGAGCGAAAGCCAGAAGCGATCAATCAGTTGTCCATTGAGCTAACCATTGCACCACGCTTAGTCACGGTAGTGCTGTTGAGAATGATTTTGCTCTTGTCATTGCTGAATTCTACTCTGTATTGGAGATAATCTGCCAGGTTAGTGACTTTTGCTTGTTTGTATCCCGTTTTCCTATTCCATTCTAGTGCCTGGGGTGCTCTACATCAACTTGACAAAATCTGGAAATCCAGTCTACCAGACAACCTGAAAAGGAACTTCTTCTGAGCAGCAGTAGAGTCCGATCTTACATATGGCTCAATCACTTGGACCCTCACAACGACATTGGAGAAGAAGATTGATGGAGCATACACACGAATGCTGCGTGCAGCCCTGAACAAATCCTGGAGAGAACATCCAACTAACAAACAGTTATATGGTAAGATCCCACCAATCAGTAAATCAATATGTCAACAAAGACTGCGCTTCGCTGGACACTGCTGGCGTAGCAAAGAAGAACTGGTGGGGTATG
>JAPXFY010000032.1:46745469-46762969 GCA_030674185.1 Monoplex corrugatus
TGCTCCAATTCCCCTTTCCACATAAAATGGCCTATAAATGTTGTCTGTCTTTTCCTAATCTTCCTCATGAATGACCTATTTGTGTCTGCCTCCATCATGACTGTCTCGTTTGTTTTCTTTGCTGTCCATGGAACTCTCAACATTCTTCTCAGAAACCACATCTCAGCTGCCTCAATCTTGTTCTGGCTTTGCTTGTTGAATGTCCACGCCTCGCAACCGTACAACAGTATTGGTTCTACATAACATTCAAGAACTATCTCCCTGATGTTAATTGATAGGCATTTGTCGGTAAGAATGCTTGTCATCTTCTTGAATGTTGTTTTGGCTTGGCCGATTCTGCTGGCTATTTCTGATGTGCATCTGCCGTCTGGTGAAATGATCGTTCCCAGGTATTTAAACTTATCAACTTGTCTCAAGGTTGTGCCGTTTGCTGTTATTTTGCATGAGGGGATTTCATGTTTTTTACTGATTACCATGACTTCAGTCTTCCTGCTATTTAGTTCCAACCCTTTACCTTTGCTTTCTATTTCTAGTATGTTCACAAGGTTTTGTAGGTCCCTTTCACTTTCTGCAATAAGCACGATGTCATCTGCGTATCAAATGTTGTTTATCTTTTTTCCTCCAACCTTTAATCCAGGGTCTTCCTCTAGGTTTCTCATGATGTTTTCGCTGTAAAGTGAAAACAGATCTGGTGACAAAACACAACGCTGTCTGACTCCTCTTTTGATGTTTTGGAAAGAGCTAATATCGTTTTTTATTCTCATTGCAGCTGTTTGTTCCCAATACATATTTCTGATTATTCGTAGATCTTTTCCATCCATATTGAGTCTTTCTAGTTGGTTGCTCAATTCTTCATGTCTTACCCGATCGAAAGCCTTGGTATAATCACCAAAGCATAGATATAAATCCTTGTTCATCTCTATTGACCTCTCTATGATAGTTCTTAGGATGTTTATGGCATTAATAGTTCCTTTCCCTTCCACAAATACACACTGTTCATCTGCTATTTCTCCTTTGATTCTGTTCCTTGTCCTCATCATGATTATTCTTAATAGGATCTTGGTTACATGACTCATCAAACTAATTGAGCGATGGAGTTCGCATTCTATAGCCCCTGTCTTCTTTGGAAGTGCAATGAAAATTGATTTTGACATATCTTTGGGGATTTTTCCAGAGTCATAAGTTTCATTCTGGAGGACTGTTATTTTTTCTATACCAAATTCCTCCAGGTCTTCAATCATCTGTGTAGTAATGTTGTCTGGTCCTGGGGCTTTTCTTGGTTTCATCTTTTTCAGTGCTGCTCTAACTTCATCTTTCATTATGGATGGTCCTTCAGAGTTCTTTCTTATAATGTCTTCTTCATTTCTGTCATCTTCAAAAAGGTCTTTAATGTACTCTCCCCATCTGTCTGATATTTTGTCTTTTTCCCTGAGAAGCGTACCATCTTTTGATTTTAAGCAACCAGTTCATGTGCATGTATTTTTCCTGTGGACGATTTCTTCAATTCGTCTGTACATACCCTGAGGATCCGTTTTGTGTCGATCTTCTTTTTCTTTGCATTTTGTTTTCAGCGAAGCTTCCTTAGCTTCATTGCACCTATTCCTGATTTCTTTGTTTATCTTCCTGTATATCTCCTCATTTCTCTTTACCTTCCTCCGTTCCTCCATCAAGCCTAAAATTTCTTTCGTCATCCAGTTCCTTTTTGCTTTTCTATCCAATTCAGGGATTTTTTTACAAGCTTCATTTATCGAATTTCTCAACTTTGTCCATTGTTCTTCACTGTCACCAAATCTCCCAGAGCACTGAATTTTTATTTGAACATGTACATTAACTTTTTTACGTATTACTTCATCTGTCTTTAAGAGTCCAAGATTTAGTTTGATGTTGCTTTTGGTCTGTTTCCTTTTCCTTAATTTCAGCCTAAATCTTCCCACTACAGGATTGTGGTCACTGTTGCAGTCTGCACCGAGTAGTGTTTTTGCTGACAGTAAAGAATGAAGAAGTTGTCGATGTCTTCCTGAGTACTTGTGGATGTTGGTGCATACACCTGAATGATGTTGATATCAAATGGTCTGCCTCCCAATTTGACCAGCAAGACTCTGTCGGACACAGCCCAGTATCCCTTAACCGCTTTTGATTTGTCCCTGTCCATTATGATGCCTACTCCTCTTTCATGTGAGTTTCCACCGGCGTATATAATTGTATACTCTCCTGATGTCATCATGCCTGCCCCTTCCATCTCACTTGTTAAGCCTTTCCATCTCCATTTTGCCATTATCAAGTTTGCCTTTTTGGAACAAAGTTCTGATGTTCCATGTTGCTATTTTAGTATTTTTGAGTTTGAGTTTTGTCGCAGTTGCTTGCTGACGGTCTGGTGTCACCTGTGTCGCATGACGGTCCCTACCGGACGAAGGTGCTCCATCGGAGCATCTATTTACGTCGTTATCTTTATTTTTCTTTTGTCTGTCCATAATTTTCTAGGGAGAATACGATGGTGGTTTCCCGTTGGCTTCCATCGGTTTTTTTGTTTTCGGTCTTTCCGTTAGCCTTTGTCGTTCCCAAGACAACCTACAAGGCAGTAGGGTGATTTTTTTCTTTCAGGGTTACCTCTCCCGAGATGTCCAAAAGGCAGTGGAGCTATTTACCCATAGGTGGAGGTCTGGTTCGTGGGCATCAGGGCATATCCAGTGGGCCTGCGTGCCGCATGTCTGGGGTCAGACCTCCGAGTCCCTCGAGGCGCTCAGTTACCGCATGTCGCCACGAGGAGGCATAACGTAGGGCTTGCTGATGGAGAGGCTATGTACTGACAGGAAGAGACTTCCGCATCCTGCCCTTCTTTTTGCATAGCTGCAAGCAGCAATGCTAGCCAGCGGTGCAGGCTGAAAGTGAGGGGTGACAAGCACGCAGTCACTAGCCGACACACTAGACGCATCACATCTGCCGTTGACAGGTACCCTTACTTTTACAGAGACTCTGGCATTTTTTTTACATTGTGCAGGTACCCATACTTTTAGAGAGACTCTGGCATTTTATACAGTATGGCCTAAGCACCCATAGTTTTACAGCGACTTTAGCCTTTTATACATTGTGGATGTGCAGGTATCCATACTTTTACAGATACTTTAGCATTTTACACGTTTTGGATGTGCAGGTATCCATACTTTTAGAGAGACTTTAGCATTTCATACATTGTTGATGTGCAGGTACCCATACGTTTAGAGACACTCTAGCATTATATACATTGTGGGTGATAGGCACCCATACTTTTAGAGGGACTCTACCGTTTTGTACATTGTGCGTGTATAGACACCCATACTTTCATGTTATGTCCCTTGTTGTCTGTACAATGTCGAAACAGGTGCACCACAATGTAGTTTTGAAAGAGCCTTTTGTGTTAACTGAAAAAAGCAAATGGAGGAGTGAATACACGTGTTAATGACTTATTCACTTCTGTCACTCACTTCCCAAGTGAACATGCGTATGTGACTTATCGACCATTTATATGTCCTGAATACCTAAATGGGTACTAAGGCACAGAGTGATTGTAATATTGTAATATGATGTAGAAAGACAAGGAGTTAATTATTTCATAGCTTGTATCATCATCGTCATCAACGTCATCATCAAGAGTGGGAATGCAAGAGGAAGAGCAATTAAGTCTTACAGTTTTCCCAAATATAGACAACAATCAGCGATACATATATTGCACAACGTGCGTTTGTGATCATTTCCAGTAAGAGTGTCACTCGGAATTAATACACTGAATTCACAACAATGGGTTGTTGAAGTAATGCTTTTACTGTTGAATTTTTTCTCCATTTCAGTTTCAGTATTGTTTCATTGTATTCAGTATAATTATCGAGGAGATGAGGTCTATGCTAAAATACACCACAAGCTGTACATTTTTCTGTCTTGTTTTAGTGTCTGTGTATTTGCCAATTTAAATGTATAGGTCATGCCCCTCACCCAAGTCTAAATAATACTTTTCTGTGGTCAAGTTTTAAGCATTTACTGTATATGGTTTTAAGTGGTAGTTAGTCACGAATTTTTATACAACACATATATCTTCAATCCTGGTGGTTGGCATATAATCTGTATACTGATATATATTGTCCAAGCTTTTGAATACTGGTAGATTTACATCTTTCTTCTTTACGAAGAATAATTGCTCACAAAATTGTATGTGTACTTGTCTTCAGGGGGTCACTTTTTTGGACGATTACTAAATAATTAGTTGATTGCAGAACTTTGTGTTATGTCATAGTTTCTTTTTTTTTTATAGCAGAACCACCATGTTTCAGCAGCGTAAGTTGATAATGTGTGTGTGATTGTTGTGTCATCAAGATATATTACTATTCATAGAGTCTGATTCTCTGTTAGCTCTTCTCAGAACATCGACGGTTTTGTTTGTTCTACCATAGATGTATCCACTACTGGTAACCTGGAACCCAGTATTACCTGTCACAGGGTCGAATTGCTGGTGACCATACCAGCACCCCCACCAGTCCTCTCAGGAGGATGGCGAGGAGGGTGGCTAGAAACCCTGGTGGAAATAAATTAGATCCATCAAAGGGTACCAACTCTGAAGAGCCACTCACGGCCATCTAGCTAAGGGAGTAAACCCTGACAGTAAATCTGGTGTGGGGCCCCTAAGGCGGTTGGATGGCAAACTTTATCACCAACACCATCAGAAGCCAGTTAGTCCACCCCAAAGACAAAACAGACAAATTGAACACATCAGAGGTGATATACAAGATAGACTGCCAGGACTGTGACCATAGTTATATTGGCGAAACTGAGCGCAACTTGCACAAAAGATTAAAAGAACACAAACATGAGTCCTCTCCAGTGGGAGAACATCTGACCCACACCCAACACCACTTTGAAAAGGATAATGTGCAAGTTCTCGACAAAGAAGCAAGATGGTTCCAGAGGGGAGTAAAGGAGGCAGTTTCCATCGCCGCAAGGAACCCCACCTCAACTGTGACCGGGGCCGATACAAAATGCCATCGGTGTACTCCTCACTTACTCAGTCGCACTGTCGTGAGTTCGATCATGGTGGTGCACACTGAAGCCAGTTCTCAACCCAGCGGTTGCGCTGAAGAAGTCGGCCGGATCGCCGATGAAAGCTACGCAGTAAGTAGCCTTTTTTGTCACTGAGAGCTAGATTCAGCCAGGTAGCCATTATAAACTTTGTCATGTTCCGGCAGCTCCTGCGGCCGCGTTGGCACCAAAACGTAACAGCCCTGCTGTTCCTTTGTATCTGTCAGCGAGGTGGAGAGGGGGGACAAGTTGTATGATTTTGATTGGTTTGGTTCAGTTTTTACGTCAACACCCACCTCAGGTAATATGGCCGACGGGGATAACCATCCCAGGGAAGTGGGGGAATGAGGACTTATCTAATCCTATAGTGACACCACCAGAACAACAATGATGTTAAGATGGAGCAGTGAAAAGGCCAGTTTTAATATAGCGCACCCCGGGATTCGAACCCACAATCATTAGCATATGAATCCGACACTCAAACCAACTGAGCTACTGGGGCTTGCTAGTTGCATGGGCAACAGCCTGTCTTTCCATATTACACTGCCCAGGCTTACATCCGTCCATTCATCCACAAACACTCTGTACCTACGACCTGGAGAGGACACTCCAGCCTCGCTACTAACACTAGTGTCGGGAAGCAACAGATACCGGTGATAAGTCATTGCTCAACTGGCGTAGAGCTGACTCCAGGGGTTGCTTTTGACGGTGGGAGAGACCTTCGTGTCTTCCTGGACAGCTACCACCCGCCTAAGCTGGGTAGCCCCCAGCCAATCAGCACCTGACCTTCCTTCTTCATTGGGTGCATGAAGATTAGGAGAAAATCTGACAAGCAGGCCGTTTACTACCGCACCAGGCAAAAAGAAAAATTCAAATTCAAGAAATGGATCAGGAAAAGGATCAGCAGTGAAACTGGGCTGTTGGAATGTCCGAACAATGATGCCTGGGCTCTCCCAAGATCTGCAAGACATCAGCGACGCCAGAAAGACCTCCATCATAAACAGTGAGCTAAAGTGGCTCAATGTGGACATTGCCACTCTGCAGGAAACACAGCTGGCTGACTCAGGAACACTAAAGGAAAGGGACTACACCTTCTTCTGGCAAGGAAAGAGTTCTGATGCCCCAAGAGAGTACGGAGTAGGCTTTGCAGTAAGGAACAGCATGCTGAACATGATTGAACCAGGCAGCGGCGGTTCAGAGTGACTCTTGACTCTCCACCTCAACACCACCAAAAGCTATGTCACTCTCATCAGCGTTTATGCCCCTACTCTGTCTGCCTCTCCAGATGCCAAGGATGAGTTCTACGAAAATCTTGCATCAACCATAAGGAACATCCCCAGGACAGAACAACTTGTTCTCCTGGGCGACTTCAATGCCAGAGTGGGTGCAGACAATGACTCATGGCCCTCCTGCCTCGGTTCCTTTGGAGTGGGGAAAATGAATGAGAATGAACAGCGACTGCTTCAGTTTTGCACCTGCCATGAACTGTGCATTGCCAACTCCTTCTTGAAGTCGAAGCCTCAACACAAAGTCTCCTGGAGGCATCCGCGCTCAAAACATTGGCACCAACTGGATTTGATCCTAGTAAGACGTGCCACTATCAAAAACGTTCTCCACACTCGCTCTTATCACAGCGCAGACTGTGACACAGACCACTCTCTGGTATGTTGCAAGATCAGGCTGCAACCAAAGAAGTTCCACTGCTCAAAGAAACAAGGGAACCCTCGCATTGACGTCAGCAAGATGTCTCAGCCAGATCTTGTAGAACAGTTCGCAGAGGCCTTTGAGAGAGAATACGATGAATTGCAGTCCAGAGACTCTGCCGCAGAGAGATGGGAGACGCTACGAGACACCATGCACCGCATTGCTATGGCCACCTTTGGGAAGAAAACTGTGAAGTCCCATGACTGGTTTGAGGCCAAATCATCAGAGATGACTCCCACTGTTGAGGCCAAGTGCGCCGCACTCACCAAGTATAAGCTGTCACCCAGTGAGAAGAACCTGCAAATCCTCAGGGCTGCCAGGAGTAAGATTCAGCTTAACGCCAGGCGCTGCGCAAACGAGTACTGGACAGAGCTCAGCGAAGAGATACAGAGTGCTGCTGAAAGAGGCAACATCCGAGGAATGTATGATGGCATCAACAAGGCACTGGGACTAACACAGAGCAAGATCGCCCCCCTCAAATCCTCCACTGGGGAAGTAATCAGCAATCCAAGCCGACAGATGGAAAGATGGGCGGAACACTACTCCGACCTCTACTCCACACAGAACATGGTGTCCCCCTCAGCCCTCGATGCCATCAAGTGCATGCTGGTAATGGAAGAACTTGACGCAGAGCCAATTGTGGACGAACTCAGCAAGGCCATTGATAGCCTGGCATCAGGCAAGGCACCTGGCAACGACGGAATTCCCCCAGACCTCATCAAGCACCGCAAGACTTCTCTTCTACACCTTTGCACGCAGTTCTCTGTCAGTGTTGGAATGAGGGAGATGTACCGCAGGACATGAGGGACGCCAAGATCGTCACCCTGTACAAAAACAGGGGCAAAAGGAGCGACTGCAATAACTACAGAGGTATCTCGCTCCTTAGCATTAATTGCAACCCATCTCTGTAACCTTTTATTGATAATGGTGCTATATGAATTATTCCTATATTACAGAAAGAAATTCCTCTATAACTATTTGGATGGATCACATCCCTTTTCTTAGATAATGATAAAATTATTGACTCTGACCAACTTTCAGAGAATAAGTCCTATCATCAAAAATCTTATTAAATAGTTCAAAGAAAAATCGAATTGTATTTCTATTCCAGTTTTTCAAAAATTCACCAATAATAAGATCAGGTACCTGCAGCTTTATTTTTCTTCAAATTACACTGAAATAGGACGGTTAAAATAGTCATCTGTTCCTTCGTCGACTTCCATAGTATATTAAGTCTCTTGCACGACATCTTTATCTAACAGAGAACGAGAATGTTCAAATCACACATTAACAGTTAGGGACCATTTCAGCTGATTTCTTTTAAACGATGCCTTCTTAACGGATTTCCAGAATGTCTCTTGATTGTTCAATGTGGATACCAAGCTATTCAGTAATGCTTGATTAAAAGATCGTGTCTTTCTTTTCAGAAGATTTTTTCAGATTTTTATATTCTCTTCTAGCAATAGTATACATACATCTGACCTCATCGCTTTAACTTTTTCTGAATCTTTTTAACGGTCTTCGAATATTCAGTGTAGCTGTTAAGCATTCAAAATCAAACCAGTCACTGTCTGTGTTTGTCTTATTACTACGCAAGTATCTCTTCATATTTTCATCAGTATCTTTAATACAGTCATTGCACATATTCAAGGCATCATTTACTTCTACATCAACCAAATTCATAGCAGACCAAAGATTCAAACGCATCTCCTCTTTCTGTAAATTAGATCTATAAACAGGACCCTTTTAATCGCTTCGCACACAATTTGTAATTATTGTGTTACTGTCACAAACTCCGTCCCATTCATTCGGGGAAGTAATATGCAAATGGACAGGTAAGTGGACCGAGTCAATGCGATCATATGTGTGACCCGTTTTAACAAAATGAGTCCTAAGGTGAAAATAACAGATTTTAGGATATTCTGATTTTCAAAATGTCCAGATCATTAACTTTCTTTTCATATGAAATTTATTATTCTACTGCTAAAAATAAGAAGTTATGGGTGTTTGAAGTGTGTAATATAGCAAACAGCCATTTTGAGAAAATCAAGTTTTAAAATGCTCACCACCTCAGTGAAGTTTTACCATAGCAACAGGTAATTGTACTTCACCAAATTTTGTACCATGGTAAAGCACATCAAGTTACAATAGCACACAAAACTTGGTGTGAAAATGTACTGTATTTGTCTTGTTATTTAAGTTTATATATCCCTTTTTCTGACACAAAAAGCATGCCGTTATCTGGTTAAAACGCATTTTAAATACATTTTCTGATTGAATTATAAAGTGCTGAGTGCATGTACATGTAATTTAAAGATTAAAATATTCCATTTTTGACGAAAAGCAAAAATTGACAAAATCGACCCATCCCACTTTTTCCAGGGCCTCTACGCTTTTCGCTGCCTGCGAGTTAGGACTCATTTCGTGAAAACAGGTCATATCTACATATAAGGTGCAGTCATTACAAATAAGAGAAAAAAGATATTTAGATAAAAGAAATTAATCATCCACGCTACATACGTTATCAGATATATCAGTGTAGCGACTTTAATGGTCGCCTTTACAAACCCAATTCATAATAGACAAACCAAATGCAGCACACATATTCAACATTTAGATCTGCAATCTGTACTTGATGGTTGACTGTTTGTCAGTGAATCAAAATTGAAACACAATGGTGATAAATTTCTGGAGAAAATTTTGATGTTTTGCTCTTCAGATCACAAAGTAATATTTCTGCATTACATAATGAAGTACAGGTGTAAACAACCAGTGAGACTTTCTTCCAACACAGAGCTTCCATTATCAATATCAAGTATGCATAAAAAGGTGAATCTGGCTGAACATAAGCACAAACAAATAAAACATTTTGAAATACCAAAACTATTTTGATGGATAGCAAATGCACATATATTCGTTTATTCAATCTCAGTCCATGTTACAAAAGGAACCAATTTTGTTGTTGTTGTGGTTTGGAATTTGTTGTTGTTGTTGTTGTTGTTTTATTATCATTAAACAAACTATTTCCCCAGATCGTCTCCTTTGGGACGAAAGCTTTACTGCAAGTTTGCAAAATACAGTACAGCTAACAAAAACATCTGTATGACACTTTTCCAAGAGTGTTTCTAAAAACATATGACATCAAACTCACAAACAAATGAGAAAAATCCTTTTTGGTAACTTCAGAAAATAAACTATTAACGTTCCATGAGAGAAAAGAGAACGTTTTATTCAAACAGGGTTACACATCTGATTCACGACTACGTACATGGTGATTATTGTAACTATGAAAATGTTCATTTATTTTCAATACTATTTCTGTATCAGATTTATATCTGTTGTGTATATCGTTCAAATGACACGTTTGCCAACCAATAAAGTCACGAGTAACGCATTCAATCAAAGTTTCATCACGTCCATTTTAAAATTCACATAAGTGACAGGCGCCAATACGCCTATTTTCGTCGTGTGTGGAGATGTGCCTCGGTGTTAGTTTTTGGTCGTTCCTTTTGGAAAAGGACAACTTCATTTTACCACAAAAGGGGCTGGGCAATGACATATCTCAATTCCATTAGCAGTTCAATGGAATTAAGCCCAAACTTTTTCCCGTCAGTGATGAAATGATCAAACACCATGGCCACTCTCTTTCTTTCAGACTTGGCCTTTTTTAGATGAGGGGTCAATTTGCGTCTTACTTCACGTGCTTTACTGGAGAAATCTTCTCCAGTAAGAAGAACCTTTCTCCCCTTAAATTTCATTTTGGCTTCGAGAATGCAGATCTTGTCCTTATAAAAGGTACACCTTGTACCTTATCAAAAGTCACCTCCCCTTCTACCTCCATCTTTTTTTTAAACGAAATCTTGCACCGACTTTTCACTGTCCTGATTAGTCTCATTGTCCTTTCGCTCTAGTTCATAGAAAATGACATTCTGTCGTTCTGAACGTCCTTCTGAACTGGTAGACTCTTAAAATTGTTGATTCTGTCCATGAGCTCAGAATTGGTTTTTGCAAGGTCAGTGTTCTTGTTTCGCAGGTCTGGCATCTCCTCTCTGTGTTTCGGAACTTAAAAGATATGATATATATATATATATATATATATATATATATATATATATGTGTGTGTGTGTGTGTGTGTGTGTGTGTGTGTGTGTGTATAGAGAGAGAGAGAGTGAGAGAGAGTTTTACATGCAAAATCCCTTTTTTTGTTTTTGTTTTTGTATTAGTTTTTAGTGTTTTTTTTATTATTATCTTCTCTCTGTGTGTCTTTCTCTGTTTCTGTCTCTGTCTCTGTCTGCCAGTAAATGATATATCGATAAGATATAGTTACATAGACAGACAAACAGAGAGACAGATAGATAGATTGACATATAGAAAGACAGACAGATAGACAGACATATAGATAGATAGATAGATAGATAATAGATAATAGATAAGATAGATATAGATAGATAGATAGATAGATAGATAGATAGATAGATAGATAGATAGATAGATAGATGTAGCATGTATATCTATATCTGTCTTCGGGACTGAAATCACTGTGACATTGTTGTTGTTATTGTTGCTGTTGTTGCTGCAGCTGCTGCTTAGAACATACCCCTGCAGTGACTCATTTGATGCAATGTAATCTGTGATATTGACAAATGGCAGGACAGACATACAGTTCAGACATTACGTAAGAAGTCAAGACCTTGCCAACATGAAGGTTGTGCATGCAGGCTCACTGCTTATGCTTTGGTCTTTATATTTTACACAGCAACGGTGGTGTCATTTCATATGGATTTCATTCCAAGCCAGGAAACGCCATCTTGAAAAACTGAAATAAAAACTGAAATGGGTTTGTTTATTTTTTTAGTGTGCTACTTTTTTCAACGGTCTTGGTTTCCACAATTTTGATGTGGAACATTGTTTTGAGAGTGGCTCTGAATTTCGAGCCAAAGTAGTAGTAGACAGGAAAATTGAAGGTGGAGTTGATGAAGGCGCTGAACGTGGCAAAGTCCAGCAGCATGTTATAGGTATTGTAGAAACGTCCTCCCAGACTCAGGTCCTTGATGAAGAGCATACTAATTCTTAAACCAAAACGTGGGATGAAAAAGATAATGAAGAGAACAGATGTTCCCACCAGCATTCTGGTCAGGGCCACGTCTCTGCTCGACATGGCGTCAGCAGCTAAAGATGACTGTTCTCTCCATTCAGTCATCGACCTGAGCTTGATGACAGTGATGATGGTGGCGACTGTGATAGTGACAACTAAAACAGTGGAATGATTGGACCAAACATCACACCATCCAGTTTGTCAATCACGTCTTTGTTGCGTAGGAAAAACTCACTTGGGTAGTATCCCTGTCTAGTGATGTTATCTACAGGATCGAAGATACACTTAATGTTCCACTTGGAATTGATCACAAAGAAGAGTCCAAGCAGGACAGTGGAGGGCAGCAAGATGATGACCCACATGGTCTTTGTCTTCAGCACTGTCTGAGAACGTAGTGGACTCACCACACAGAAACACCGCTCACAGGCAATGATGGTGCTTATCCAGGACGAAGCCCAGCTAAACCCATACAGGCCAGACAGATAGTGGCGCACCATGAAATGGAGCAGGGCTCCAAGCAAGGGCTGATGAGTTAATTCAAGGTATATCCGGTCTGCGTAATGGCAAAAAGCTTGCATCATATAGACCAAGTCCATCAGTGACAGAAAAAAGAGACACAGATTGATACGCTCTTTGATACCATGTTTGAAGAAAATCACAATGTTCAAAGTGTTAAATGGGAGGTTGATGACAAAAAGTACGGGTAAAATTCCAGTGTAGAGAATTCTCTCCCACGTTTCCGTCACCACCTTACTGATCAAGTTGTGAGGATTATCTGATGGAATGAAGTCCACTGTGACATTTAGAACAATACATCCTTCTGGCAATTTCAATGGAAGATCATAAGAGTAGTTTGATTCCATAGCTAAAGAAGTGTTCAACTTGCTATTAACACTGCTTGTTTCCAAGTCATTCAAGTGATTTAAATTTTATGTTCAAACTGATGTTACATTATCAACAGAAATCACCAAGTGTTTGTTATATATCTCATGGCAGTGCTGTTTTAAATATATTTCAATTATTTCAAACACTGTTTGAGTTATTGTTAGTCAGTCCTTTCTTCTGGACTTTTGTGTGCGTTAAGTTTGTGCTAGACTGACATGAAGCCAACGTTGTACTTCAAATGTATTGTGCGATGCCACAGAAAGTAAGTTCATTAAATACACAAAAGTGATGTCTGCATTTTAACAAGCGTCAAGAATTTTAAAGCTACAACGCACAACCGGAAATACGAGGGTTCATCATTAGTTAAGGTGTCAAATGGTTGTGGAATGGCATATTTTTTCCATACATAATTCATGTACATACTATCATATGATATTATTGAGCCACCTCCCGAAACATATGCAGTTTCAAAATGACGTTATCAGTGGTGTATATGTTTGTTTGTCATAAATAAAATGTCATAAATAGCCACGTAACATAAAACTTGTTCTCAAAAATGAGCAACTTAAGTTGTAGATTTTTCAGACAGAAACTTGCAGAAAAACCTATGACATTCTAAGTAGACTTGGAAGCAGTGTGTGGCGGACCTTGTGTGTCCTGCTACACAGTATGCACATGGATTGAAGGTTTTAAGCCAGGCACATTGACCTTGAAGACACTTACAAGCTGGGGCGACCTGGTGCATTTAGAAACCAGCTATGAAACGAGTGTTTGAAGAAGAAGCTTATATGTCTGTCCAAAGTAGTGTGACACATGTGTCATCTGAAACTATAAAATGGATTTTGTGACATGTCTTTGGTATGAACAAAGATAGGCGTAATAAGTATACCCCATTTGTTAAAAGAGGATCATAACACCCCGAGTGTGTTGATTGTTCCATGAATTTACAGTTAATGCTGAGGCCACAAGGTGTGTGTCATGTTGTCACGGGTGATACAATCTGGATGCCATTTTTATGGCACCCTCAAAAAGCGATGATGCAGAAACCACTTTTTTCAGCATCCAGGTAATTAAAGAATCTTTCCAACTTCGTGTTTTTTCTTGATACCAATGTACCTAATATTCTGCTCATCATTATTGTGATAATCACTCTTCAAAAGTGACGACGTCCATACGTGAGCATCGCTCAGCTGTAGATTCTAGTAAAACCCTGATACTTCATGACATTGCTGGTCCCCACAATGCCAAGATCGTACCATCTACTTTGATGATCGAAGCATCCACCTTCTTTTCCAACCGCCCTATAGTCCTGATTTGGCCCTATGCAACTGTTGGCTATTTCCGTTGTTGAAGCAGAAGTTGGCGCCGGTAATCCGAACATTTTCACTAGTCCAAGACCTGTCCAATGCAGTGTTTTCAGAGCACCACTCCTTGGCTCTGTCGCAATATCAAAATAATTTTGAATCGTGGCTGAGCTCATTTGACTGCGTGTGGTTTTCAGACGTGATTACTATATAGGACTGTGAACATTACATGTAATTCCAGTCGTTGTTTGCTTTCTTATAATCCCAAGAACGGTACATAATGATGAACTCTTGTTTTAGTACAATAGCCAAAGCATCATTAACCTTTTCACGACACTGCCTCACAATAGCTGCTATTCCCTGAGTACACTGTAGGCAGGAAGCAGATATGCCCTGGGGACACCCTATTTTGGTCATTTTTATTTAATTTTCCTGAGTAGGCCGTAAAAGCTAGCTTACTGATGTTAGAACAATTTTTAGATCACTCTTTCATCTCCCTAGTGAGGCAAAAATATATTCTGTAAAGATTCATTCAGTTAGTGTTTTGTACTTTTGAAAATGTCAACGTAAGCCACAAAATCAAAAACCCCAAACAGCCACAGGAGATTCATAAAAATTGTTATTTTCAGCATATGATGGCCAAAAATGCACCTCGTGACCAGATGCTTGTGTCACGGTAAGAATTTTTGTGTGTCGTTCTAGAATTTGGGGGATGTTTATGCAGAATTACATTTCTATGGAAAAATCACACACAATAACGACTGAGAGAGACGAGCAGAAGTGCACCGAGTACACTAGCAATAACTTTCAAAAGCAGTCCATACATAGCATTATAATTAATATTGTTTCTTTAATTAAGCATGTTCAACTTAAAGCACACTCATTCATTATCATTCTTGTTTGCCTGAGTCCCTGAACAATCCTACTTCTTTGCCTACCAGCCCTAAAACTCTACACTGGAATGTAAAAAAATATCAACGTACCTTCACTACATGTTTCTGGCAAAGGCTTGGCACAACTGTCAAGTTGACTGGCCTGTCTCCTAGTACAACCGTCGACTCTGACCGTTCTCTGTCTATCTCTGTCTGTCTATATCCCTTTTTTATTTACAGAGGTGGATCAGCGAAACTCATCTGGATTGGACAACGAGTCAGGCGAACTGTTAAAGAACACCGGAGAAGCAGATGTAGCTGCCTTACATCATCTATGTAAAAGAATATCGAGGGTTGACAGCCAGAACCCAGTATCTCACTTTTTTGTCAATTTTCACTTTTTTATACTGAATTGTTGCTTTTGATGTGATCTTTCACTTGGCGGACTTTGTTTTTACCATGATATTGATTTTTGATCAGTTATCGATAAAACCAAAATCAAGTATCTCAAAATGTAGATATAGCGTCTGCCTGAAAACCCAGTTAAAAATCATCCCTTGTAAATTATCAGAAAATCGAGAAAACTTGGTTCTGGTTGTCAACCCTCGATATGGGAATCATATCAACGGCCTGATGACTGGAAGCTACAAGAATTTATCATGATATGTGTCATAATGGCTGAAGTGACGCGTCTAGTGTGTTGGCTAGTGACTGCGTGCTTGTCACCTCTCGCTTTCAGCCTGCACCGCTGACTAGCACTGCTGCTTGGAGCTATGCGAAAAGCAGAGCAGAATGCATAAGTCTCTCTGTCAGTACATAGCCTCTCAATCAGCAAGCCCTACGTTGTGCCTCCTCGTGGCGACATGCGCTAATTGAGCATCTCACGGACTCAGGCTATACTTGAGGAACTTGTAGGTGTGGCCTCTGAACGTGTGGCACGCAGGCCCACTGGCATGTGGACACGCCCTGGTGCCCACGAACCAGACCGCCAACTACGGGTAAATAGCACCACTGCCTTGTGGTTATCTCGGGAGAGACTAAGGCTAAGGGAGCAAACTCTACAAAAGACTGATGGAAGGGAATGGGATACCACCATCGTATATTTCCAAGTTAATCACGGCTAGAAAGAAAAGAACAGAGTTGACGACGTAAATAGGGGCTCCCATGGAGCATCTTCGTCCGGTAGGACCGTCATGCTGCGCGGGTGACATCCGACCGTCAGCAAACTACTGCGATTAAACTACAAAATACTTCAAAAGTGTAACCTGGAATGTAAGAACATTGCTGCAAAAAGGAAAATTAGAAAATGTCAGGATAGAGATGGAAAGGCTTTACATCAACACTTCAGGGCTAGGGGAAGTGAGGTAGAAGGGAGCAGGTATGATAACATCAAGCAAGCATAAGATTATAATAATATTCTGGTGGAAACACACACGAGAGAGGAGTAGGCATCATAATGGAAAAGGACAAGTCAAAGTCTATCAAAGGATACTGGGCTGTGTAAGACCGAGTTTTATTAGTTTTAAGTTAGATGGCAAGCCATTTGATATCAGCATCATCCAAGCATATGCACCTACATTCGAAAGTATTCAGGAAGAAATTGACAACTTCTAGGAAGTACATGTATTAGAGACAACCAAGGCTCAATGCAAATTGCAGGCTATTACAGTAGTAATGGGAGTTTTAATGCAAAAGTGGGACAGGAGATAGTGGATGACAACAGTTGACCTCATGGCCTTGTTGAGTATACCAAGGCTTCGATCAGGTAAGACACAAAGGATTGATCACCGAAAGAGAAAGGCCCAATACCGATAGAAAAGATATAAGAATAATCAGAAACATGTATTGTGAACAAACAGCAACAATGAGAATAGAAAACGATATAGTTCTCTCCGAAATATCAAAAGAAGGGTTAGGCAGGGTTGTGTTCTGTCAAGAGATTTGTTTTCATTTTACAGCGAAAACATCATGAGGAACCTAGAAAAATACCCTGGGATAAAATTTGGAGGAAACAATAATAAACAACATGCGCTACGCAAATGACACCGTGCAAATTGCAGAAAATGAAAAAGACTTACAAAATCTTGTGAATATAACAGAAATAGAAAGCACAAATAAAGGGCTGGAGCTAAATAGCAAGAAGACTGAAGTTATGGTTATCAACAACAAAAAATAAAAAACAAGAAATCCACTCATGCAAAATAAAAGCAAATGGCACAACATTGAGACAGGTTGATAAGTTTAAATATCTGGGAACGGTCATCTAACCAGACGGCAGACGCACGCCAGAAATAGCCAGCATAATCAGCCAAGCTGAAACAGCATTTATTAAGAAGATGAACAGCGCTCTTACCAATAAATGGAACTCAATGAACATCAGGAACAGAGTTCTTGAGTGTTATATAAAACCAATATTGTTATACGGTTGTGAGGCGTGAACAGTCAACACGCAAAGTCAGAACAAGATTGAGGCAACTGAAATATCATTTCTAACAAGAATGTTGAGAGTTCCATAGACATAAAAGAAAACAAACGAAACAGTCTTGAAGGAGGCAGACACAAAGACACAAAGATCATTAATAAAGAAGATCAGGAAA
>JAPXFY010000032.1:46767969-46780469 GCA_030674185.1 Monoplex corrugatus
GCAACGTACGTATGTTTAGTCTTCTACGAGATGTTGTTTGTCTTGGTCATTTTCTGTTCATGATTGAATCATATAAGACTGCTAGACTAGAAAAGTATTTACCTTATACTCTTTAGAAATATTTCTTTCTTTTACCTTTATTGCTGTTTTGGCGTTTTCTTTGCACTTTTTGGAGTTGATCTACCGTAAAATAAAGTGATTTGGTCATGTTTGGATTCCCCTCCACACTAGCCACTCTTTTTGACGTTCTGTTTGTTTTTGCTTTATTTGCCTTTGGGCTGTGACAACGTACCTACATTTACTCCATTATATTTCATCAGTTATCGCCCATCTAATCATCACTTTCAGTCGTGTCAGGAAAATGTTTAACTTAACTTACAAAAAAGCACAAAAACATAATTTGGGCCAGTACGAAAATTTACAAAATATTTCATTTGACTTACAAAAGGACAAAAACAGAGTTTTGGTCATTATCAAAATTAAGCAAGATTAAGAACATAACAATCGAACTAACAACATACACGTTATAATCACATTCTACTGCATAAGACAATGATATATGACGTTAAAGGGAGCGAATGAAAAATCCCCACAAAAAAAGTCACATAGCCAGACAGCACTGAAAATTTTTCGTTTCAAATTCTCAAGATGACGTCTTCGTTCTTGGAATGAATTGCATACGTACCGACGTCACAGGTGCCATGTGATGGAGAAGATTCAAAATGATCATGGCAGAAGCCTTAAGTACGCACATGAACCCATGAGCTGGCCAGGTCCCGAGGTCCTACCTCTGTGTGGGTTTTGTACGTTATACTAGTATTTGTATCAGTCTGTCGTTTGGATCAATCTTGACTACACAACAGTGTGGTGTGTGTCTGTGTATCTTATTTAAAAATAGAATAAAGGGACTGAAATAAAACACAGCCAGTATTAAGTGTAAACGTGAATCCCCCCTTCCCCTCCCCCTACAACCAGTATGACACATAGCCTCCACTGTCTTTCAATATGAAGGTAACAGTGTCTCTCGGAGTCCACCTTTGAGATAAAAAAGGAAATAGAGTCATAAACAAAACAAATACCAAAATCCGGAATGCAAACGTGCATCAAAATGTTCAGAACTGTCTTCTGCCAAAGTTTAGGAATACAGGGAAATTATCAAGAATTGCTCAAACACAGTCTCTGAAAATAAACAATGACAACATCACCAACAATAACAGCAACAACAACAGCAGCAAAACAAAGCAAAAACAAAAAATAACGACAAAAAAGAAAACAAAACAGAGAAAGAAACAGCTTTTATTACAGTAAACCAAACACCCAGACCTCCTCAGTAGTGGTACGTCGTATAGTCATTGCAGTCGGCACATAACACACTTTATACAGTGATGAACATGTTAGACAACTAAAAGTGAATACGTCCATTCTCTGATGGCCCAGACAAGTCTCGGCAGTCCACTGGGTGATTTCTTATACACTGTTTTTCTCCCTGTTATCATAATCCATCATCCATGGCGCTTTTCGTCCGTATGTTACCATACGGTAGTGATGTAATTCCTTGAACCGTTGCAGTAGGAAAGGTGTTGATTTTTTCTTTTTTCTTTTTTTTGTGTTGCTGCTCCTGTTGTTGTTATTATTGTTTGGCTATCTCTTCTTCTGCACCATTTGAGTGACTTTGATCCCACACCCTTCATTCCAGCTCTTCACCACACCACAGTTTCACATTCATTCAGTGGACAATCATTGTCAGAAAGCCTATGGAAGTCAGCTATGTCACGCTGCCATAGGCCACACACCTGTAGAGACTCGGCACTGTTGTAGGATAGCTTTGGTGGAGTCTGACATTGCATGTTTGGATCCACCTTACTATGGACGTTGTCTGCTGAGCTCCCAACTAACTTCAGAAATCGTTTAGTCACAAGATCCCTTGAACATCCCTTGAACAGGCAAGGGCACGTTTATTCACGTTTATACACACACACTCCTCCCCTCACTACCATGGCACTCCGTAGGGAAAGGTAGGTACAAATGGACATACAACGTACATCACGTGCCGTCATCTGGTGGTTCCAGACAACAGAAAAAGTGTCTGTCTCTGGCTCTCTCTGTAGCTTTGGTGATGACAGCTGATGGGTTGTCTCTCTTCATCAAAACACTCAATTTTTGCAGCACGTATCACAGGTGTAGGCTTGGAGCAGACTGACCTCCAGACATGAGAAACTGACAGGAGGGAATGCTGCTTTCTAATGAAACTGAACAATGGAGGTAGACATCAAAGGCACACACACACACACACACACACACACACACACACACACACACACACACACACACACACAACAATATATAATTATATATATATATATATGTATACATACATGTATACATACATTGTATATATATATATATATATATATACATATATATATATATACACACATACAAACACAAACATATGTGTATATGTAGTTCTACAGTGGTTCCTTGCTCACTGTGGGATACTAGGAAATAAAACAATAAATGAGCCAGTGAAAAGTAGAGCCCCAAAAAGACCAGCAAGACAACAGTATTAGCTACAGCGAAAACTAAGGGGCCTGATCACATCATTTGTTGGGCCTTGGGCAGAAAGGGGTGATTACCATCGTCTGTCCAGACTTGAGTGAACCCTGTTGGCAAGCTTTCATTGTTTTGTGTTGTACTTCAGTTTACTTGATTGTAATGCTAATGTAAAATACGTGCAATGCCCTGGATTTTCGATTGGTGGTACAATTGTGCCACTCCATCCGACAAAATGGTTCTATTTGTAATTTTCCTGTGCATCTACCAGCTCGCCAGTTTCAACTGCCTGCCATTTATAGATCGACATCCATGCTCGCCACGCATAATGCCTGTGTCTTCAAACAAACACACCATAGTTCACAAGATCCATCGTGTGATAGGCATCCCTTGAACAGGCAAGGGCACGTTTATTCAGTGACCATCAACCCAGCGCGTGTGAAACTCGCGCATCACAATGAAAACATCACCGCTACTTTGAAGTATCAGAAAGCCATATCTGCAAAGAACTCCTTAACATCATACCATTGCGCTTATCTCGTGATACAGCCCCTCACCTGAGTAACTCAAAACTGGATATTGCTTACGTAAGTGCACTCGTCGTGGTGGCAGAAGAAAACAAAAACAAATACCAGTCATCACATCAACTAGACATAGCCGGTCGATTTCCATCATTTGTGCCCCTACGTCAGACCAAGGCAGGAACGTCTCGAAACGTTGTTATTCAAACTTGATAACAGTGAACACCAGTCTCTACATATGGGATGATTTCAGATTTTTCAGGTTAATGTATTTTAACACCCAGTCCTGCAGAAACAAAACAACTAATATTTCTGACCTTTTCATTGAAGGCAACTTCGACCTAGTCACACACCCTACACTCACTCGTACCTTTTGAAAAATGAAGAAGCACCATGGTGTATACCATGTGAGGAGCCGTTAAGCATCCGACACCTCCGCCTCGATTGCTGGGACTTATACGATGTAAGACAAAAGCACTACACGGCGGACTCCTTAAAGAAGCTCTTCCGAGATCAATAGATTTCGCTTGATGTGATTTTACGTGTTTTTCTTTAATAGCATTTTAGATTTGCAAGGTTGATGGTGAACATAGTTTTTAACCGTTGTCTTTTATCTTAACGGGTTGTTCTTTTCTTTTTGACGTGGTGTTAGCCCTGATATGGCTCTAGTAGTCGGCTGGGCTATAAGCAATATGAATTGAATTGAATCTTGTCAGAAGCATGGTTTAGATCTGCTGGTGACGAAAGTGATATTGCTGCTACATCATCCACTGGCTTCTGCCTTCTGTCTGCTGATGCCACACAAGCTGTATGTAGCTTTCATCGTCATTCTTTCTTAGCTGGACTTTCTGATAAGTCATCCATACTCCAACGAATCCAGAACTTGCAGCTCGATTTGTCCTACAGGAGAGGAAACACAGCAGTGCTAAAGTGCTCTTGCAAAACTTACACTGGCTACCAGTCAAATCAATAATTGAGTATAAAATTGCCACATTCTGAATTTGAAGACAACGCTAAAACATATATCAGAACTCCTGTCATACAAACCTTCCAAAGCCCTCAGATCTTAAGAATCGTCTGACTTAACCCTGCTTCTTTCTCATGCTCGCCACGCATAATGCCTGTGTCTTCAAACATCTACTCTTTGAATGTCCTATTTTACTTACGACATATAGAAATAACAATCTCGATTGTTCATGTACTGACTCTAGAGATATCCTTTACAACAAAAATAATGATATTATTTCGGTAGTCCAGCTGATTCTCAGATCCCCTGTTGGCAGATTGTTATGAAGAGTTAATTAATTGTTGTCTGTTATTGATTGACACTGTTAACTTAATGTTCTGAATTCTTAATTGTAATTGTTCCCCTTCTTACATTCAAACTCCTACTACCCCTTCCCATCCCCGTCCCCCACCTTTTTCTTTTTTTTCCTCCCTGTGTATGTGTGTGTGTGTGTGTGTGTGTGTGTGTGTGTGTGTGTGTGTGTGGTGTGTGTGTGTGTGTGTGTGTGTGTGTATGTGTGTGTGTGTGTGTCTAAAATCACTATTGTGAACAGACATTAAATAAAGATTCCATTCCATTCCATTCTTCTTTCTCTGTTTTTCGCCCAGAAACAAAGGACTCGCTGTCAGTGTCTTTAGGACAAATCAATTGTCTGCTCACTCTCAAAAAGCACTTGAAAAACACATCGCTTTCAGAAGTATTCCCAAAAATTATGAATCAATGGTTGTGGCTCTTCCAAATCCGATGGCATTGTGCTTTGTCATATGTGTGTGTGTGTGTGTGTGTGTGTGTGTGTGTGTGTGTGTGTGTGTGTGTGTGTGTGTGTGTGTGTGTGCGTGCGTGCGTTTGTGTCTGTGTGTGTTGTATGTGTGTGTTTGTTGTGTGTGTCTGTGTGTGCGTTTGCATACGGTGTGTGTATGAATGTCCGTCTGTATGCATGTTTATGTGTATGTATTTTAATGTGTGTGATGTCACTGATAAATTGGAAGAATATTTGTTATTTTCATATTGCATTGCTTTGTTGGTGTACTCATGTATCACATATGTTTGTACTGCATTAGAATGTATTGGCATTAAAATGTTTATGCTGCATTGATGTATTAGTATATGTATCCTATGTTGTACCATATTACTGTATTAGCATCGCAATGTTTATGCTGTTTGTAAAGCGCAACATTCCCTGACACGCATGTTTGCGCAATATGAATGGAATTATCATCATCATCATCATCATCATCATCATCATCACCACCACCACCACCGCCACCATCAACATCATCATCTTTATCGTTACATAAACGCAGGTTCAGATTGACGCTTTCACCAATCTGTCTGAAATCAGGAGGACCAGACAGCCAAAACTGTAGGCAGCATGTCGCCTGTCTCAAGTGAACCAGCAGGAAGCATGGTCACTAATAGTTCCTCTGATCACCAAGCCGTATGGCAGTTGGCAAGAATTGGAAAAGACGATCACATTCGTCAAGGCCACATGTGGACCTAAACATGCAAATGGCGGACGAAAGAAGGAAATAGAAAAGCCCCAGGACATTCCAACTTACTTGATAGAATCTAAAGATGGCTTAATCCTAAGTACTTAGTTATGTTGAAATGCACAAAATTAACGTGCACAAATTTAACCATGAAAATATACTGTACTCATCCAAAAGGATCAGCATCAAACAGGAAAAATTCCGGCGCATTTTGCCTTGTAGTTTTCTGTGGTGTACGGAAAATAAAACATACTTACAATACAAAAAGACGTGCAGAATCAAAATATTTATAAACGGAGGCGCCGATTCAGAAAGGAAAAGAAAGATGCGTATTAGGAACAAGGAAAGAAGAAATGGAAAATGACAGACGGGAACAAGGAAATAAGAAATGGAAAACGACAGACGGGAAAAGGAAATAAGAAATGGAAAATGACAGACGGGAAAAGGAAATAAGAAATGGAAAATGACAGACGGGAAAAGGAAATAAGAAATGGAAAATGACAGACGGGAATAAGGAAAGAAGAAATGGAAAATGACAGACGGGAAAAGGAAATAAGAAATGGAAAATGACAGACGGGAAGAAGGAAATAAGAAATGGAAAATGACAGACGGGAAGAAGGAAATAAGAAATGGAAAATGACAGACGGGAAGAAGGAAATAAGAAATGGAAAATGACAGACGGGAAGAAGGAAATAAGAAATGGAAAATGACAGACGGGAAGAAGGAAATAAGAAATGGAAAATGACAGACGGGAAGAAGGAAATAAGAAATGGAAAATGACAGACGGGAAGAAGGAAATAAGAAATGGAAAATGACAGACGGGAAGAAGGAAATAAGAAATGGAAAATGACAGACGGGAAGAAGGAAATAAGAAATGGAAAATGACAGACGGGAAGAAGGAAATAAGAAATGGAAAATGACAGACGGGAAGAAGGAAAGAAGAAATGGAAAATGACAGACGGGAACAAGGAAAGAAGAAATGGAAAATGACAAATGGGAAAAAGGAAAGAAGGGGAGATAAATATAAAACTGTTACGAGAAAACAGATGAGCAGGCAATGTGTTGTAAAGTGACATTACATTATGATGGAATCTATGAAAGGAGTGATCAATCAGCGATGACTTCGTACATTATACTTTCAAATGAACAGAGTTTGTCAACATGAAGAATGTCAAGATTCAAAGGTAGGCATTGAAACAGAGTCTGCTTTGTAAGCATCCTTTCTACACAATTCTTCTTCTTTTTCTTTGCTGTTTAAAGGTCAGGTGACATCTAACAAGCGATGTTGCCCACTGTTTTTTGTTTGTTTGTTATTGTTGCTTGTTGTTGTTTTTTTCCAGTTGCTGCTGTCATGGAGATTGGTGGTCAGAGAAGATGTAGTCGGCCATGTCTCCTGCTGCTCCATTAACAGAGGTGACATCACTGCAATGTGTGTTCAACTGTTTGGTCCTCTTGACGGCCGGGGCAGGCTGGTGATGGCATCACTTTGAACTTGCAGTTTATAACGGCTTTAAACCGGTTGTGGCCGATGCAGAGCCTCATCTGAACCACTTGCTACTCTCTGGACAGAAAGTGGAAATAATTTCTTTCTGTCCATGGTTAAAAACTGGTTTGATGATGCTCCTCCTCTTGCTGAGCCTGACACGTTTTCACAATAACATTTGATATTAGTTAAACACTGGTACTGTAATAGTTAGGCACTGGTATTGTACTGCCAAAACAGCATTCAAGAAGATGACAAGCATTCTTACCAACAAATGCATATCAATTAACATCAGAAAGAGAGTCCTTGAATGTTATATTGAACCAATACTGTTGTACGGATGCGAGGCGTGGACAGTCAGCAAGCAAAGCCAGAGCAAGATTGAGGCAGCCGAGATGTGGTTGCTCAGAAAAATGTTGAGAGTTCCATGGACAGCAAAGAAAACAAACGAGACAGTCTTGATGGAGGCAGACACAAGTAGATCACTCATAAGGAAGATTAGGAAAAGACAGGCAACATTTATAGGCCATTTTATGAGGAAGGGGGATTTGGAGCACCTGGTCACAATCGGAAAGCTGGAGGGAAAAAGAGCACCAGGTAGACCCAGGGAGAGAATGCTGGACGGACTTGCAGAGTGGCTGGGGATGAGGAGGGTGGGGAGATGCTAGGGGCAACGAGAGATAGAGATGGGTGGAAGTCCATGGTCGCCAACGCCATGTGGCAGGGCACCTGATGATGATGATGATTAGTTAAACACTGGTACTGTAATAGTTAGGCACTGGTATTGTAAGTTTTAAAAACCTTTTCGTGTGTAGAACGATGAACAAAGAAGAAGGTGGATTGATGATTTAAGTGCCTGCCGAGAAGGCAAGAAACCTGTGAACAAGTCACAGACTGGACATGGAATTTTCATCGCTCCACTAGATCTTGAGTGCTGCTCTAAGTGCCAGCTTTCAGATGAGATGATAACTCAATGTCTAGTGTGAACTCGCACTTAGCACACGTTCAAGATCCCACCTATAGTAAAATGTGACCTCCCACCACCAAATCAGTCTTAACTCGCAGTCAGTCGAACAGCACTACGAGCTGAAAAGGTGACTGAGGGTCTGTCTGGGGTTTTTTGACTTTTTTTCAAATTGATTTCTGTAGACTATAATCTATCCCCCAGAGAAATGTTTTCTTGAAAAAAATATTATTAATCAATTTAAATTGGTATTTTAATGCACTGATCGCAGCAGAAAGAACGCAGTTTCCTACCAAAAGTACTATTTTAGTCTCTTATTATGAACCATAACCTGTACAGTACCCGCACATGTAATATACTGATGGAAAGCTCTTTGGTGCACCTTTCAGATAATGACAGAGAAAATTAGAAACAAACTGGGTCAAGCCACCAAATAAAGAAATTTAAGGAAAATGTGTAGGAGAGCGCACAAAACTTTAAGGCCGTTTTCTCAAAATGGCGTCATACAATTAATGATATTTAAACATACATAACTTCTACATTTTTTTGAGTACAAGCTTTATTCAAGTACCAAAATAATCACAGAATGTACACTTTCCAGTGATATGTGTATCTCAAAATACCCAAAATGCTAGTTAGACTGATTTCCTGGTGGGAGGTCACAAATAGTTGTCTCTGACAAATTTCTGCAGAAAACTCCACTTGCATAAATAAACAGAACACACATATACAGAAAACTCCACTTGTATAATAAACGAAACACATTACAGAAAACTCCACTTGTATAAATAAACAGAACACACATATACAGAAAACTCCATTGTAAATAAACAGAAACACAATATACAGAAAACTCCACTGCATAATAAACAGAAACACATATATCAGAAAACTCCACTTGTATAAATAAACAGAAACACACATATACAGAAAACTCCACTTGTATAAATAAACAGAAACACACATATACAGAAAACTCCACTTGTATAAATAAACAGAAACACACATATACAGAAAACTCCACTTGTATAAATAAACAGAAACACACACATATACAGAAAACTCCCTTGTATAATAAACAAAACACAATATACAGAAACTCCACTTGCATAAATAAACAGAAACACACATAACAGAAAACTCCACTTGCATAAATAAACAGAAACACACATATACAGAAAACTCCACTTGTATAAATAAACAGAAACACAATATACAGAAAACCACATAAATAAACAGAAACACACATATACAGAAAACTCCACTTGATATAAATAAACCAAAAACACACAGTATACAGAAAACTCCACTTGTATAAATAAACAGAAACACACATATACAGAAAACTCCACTTGTATAAATAAACAGAAACACACATATACAGAAACCCCACTTGATAAATAAACAAAACACAATAGTCAGAAAACTCCACTTGTATAAATAAACAGAACACACATACAGAAATCACTTGCATAAAAAACAGAAAACTACAGAACTCACTTGCATAAATAAACAGAAAAACATATACAGAAAACTCCACTTGCATAAATAAAACACAACATATACAGAAAACCAAGAAAACATGGGTGGCGCTGCACCGCGGCGACGCGCTCTCTCGGATGTCAATAGTTCACACGTTGTGACAAAGATGAATCAATACAACTACAATTAAGTAAATACAAATGGATTCAAAAGCCATTGCTTAGCATTTTGTTTTAAAGCCTTCTCAGGTTTGAAATCTTGTCTGTCTTAGGAATGATAAATTAGATGAATTTCATTATATAACAGACGTTTCCTCTAAAACATTGCATCGTTCTTTCACTGAATGACAATTTTATTAGTTGTAATAACTTCATATTTTGTATAGCGTGTTTAGCCATTCTACCACCCTTATCATGTGTTCTAACACTCCAGTGGCATGGCACCCAACACATGGCGTTTGTACTTGAGTGTATTAAGAAAATAAAACGGGAATGTGTATACAATTTCACTGATAAGACGCGGCAGCGAATTTGCTTAAACTAAATAGAAATCCAACAAGGCAGATTTCAAGTCAACGCAGAAAGTCACGAAGGATATTTAAGCTAAAATATATACCTCAAAGCATTAGAACAGAAATTTCAACTCGGTTATAGATAAGTCAATTCCAGTATGACAAGTCTCTTCTTTGTTCAGTGCTAGTTGTACCAAACTACCGCCTGTTTGCTAATAAAGTATTGAACCATCTGTCGTCACCTTCAATGATTTGGATAATGAATTTAGAGAATATGTAATCGGAAATATAAACTAACCGACGGAGTAATTATGCTTCATTCAGCTTACTTATCCAGTCAAAATTCTCTTCAAGGAAAAACAAGATACGTTTCGTACTTTTTTTTATAATAATACATATTTAAGCGCAATCTGATAACAAATCTGCCTAACAGACCCGCACCACGCACACAACCAGCCCACGCACACACACACACACACCACACACCACTCTCCCGCAAGAAGGAAAAGAAAAAATATGCAATGGAAATTATAGAGACTATATTGAATCCAAATTGAATCCAAAACTAATCATTTAATGTGTAACAGCCAATACTTCTGAAGGATGAAAACTGCTTTTTCTCTTAAAAAATAGTTATACTGGAAATGCGGTTAACGATTAAGAGTTTACTGCTGCTGAGGTTCTCAGTAGATTTTGCTTTTTAGCCTCTGCTGATAGGAAATGAGTGTGTGTGGTGTGTGTGTGTGGTGTGTGTGTCGTGTGGTGTGTGTGTGTGTGGTGTGTGTGTGTGTGTGTGTGTGTGTGTGTTTGCGTGGTGTATGTTGTTGTGTGTGTGTTTGGTGTGTTGTGTGTGTGTGTGTGTGTGTGTTTGGTGTGGAGAGAGAGAGAATGAGAAGAGAGAGAAGACAGGGAGAGAGAAGAGAGTGTGTGTACTATGTGAGACAGAGAGAGAGCGAGAGAGATAGACAGAGAGAGAAGACAGTGTGTGCGTATGTGTTGTTGTGTGTGTTGTGTGTGTGTGTGTGTGTGTGTGTGTGTGTGTGTGTGTGTGGGGTTGTGTGTGTGTGTGTGGTGTTGTGGTTTGCGTGTGTGTGCTTGCGTGCGTGCATTGATAATAAGCAGTGGTAGCCTAACTAGCAGGAGACCCGGTGTGCAAATTGCCGTTATGATATTTGAACCTGATCTTGGAATGAGTGGCTTATAATGCATGGTAAATCAATGAAAACAATCTGATGGAGAGAAGCAAAAGATGAAACATACGGACAACATTAATTGAAGAACCATGTTGAAAACAGAACCACTTAATAATAACCCTGAACCATGCTTAAAGAAAAAACCAGAACTATGCTTAAAGTAATAACCATGAACCATGCTTAAAGAAATAACCATGAACTATGCTTAAAGTAATAACCATGAACCATGCTTAAAGAAATAACCATGAACCATGCTTAAAGTAATGACCATGAACCATGCTTAAAGTAATAACCCATGAACCGTGCTTAAAGTAATGACCATGAACCATGCTTAAAGTAATAACCATGAACTATGCTTAAAGTAATAACCCTGAACCATGCTTAAAGAAATAACCATGAACTATGCTTAAAGTTAATAACCATCAACCATGCTTAAAGTAATAACCATCAACCATGCTTAAAGTAATAACCATCAACCATCTTAAAGTAATAACCATCAACCATGCTTAAAGTAATAACCATGAACCATGCTTAAAGTAATAACCATCAACCATGCTTAAAGTAATAACCATAACCATGCTTAAAGTAATAACCATGAACCATGCTTAAAGTAATAACATGAACCATGCTTAAAGTAATAACCATGAACCATGCTTAAAGTAATAACCATGAACATGCTTAAAGTAATAACCATGAACCATGCTTAAAGTAATACCATGAACCATGCTTTAAAGTAATACCATGAACCATGCTTAAAGTAATAACCATGAACATGCTTAAAGTAATAACCATGAACCATGCTTAAAGTAATAACCATGAACCATGCTTAAAGTAATAACCATGAACCATGCTTAAAGTAATAACCATGAACCATGCTTAAAGTAATAACCATGAACCATGCTTAAAGTAATAACCATGAACCATGCTTAAAGTAATAACCATGAACCATGCTTAAAGTAATAACCATGAACCATGCTTAAAGTATAACATGAACCATGCTTAAAGTAATAACCATGAACCATGCTTAAAGTAATAACCATGAACCATGCTTAAAGTAATAACCATGAACATGCTTAAAGTAATAACCATGAACCATGCTTAAAGTAATAACCATGAACCATGCTTAAAGTAATAACATGAACCATGCTTAAAGTAATAACCATGAACCATGCTTAAAGTAATAACCATGAACCATCCTTAAAGTAATAACCATCAACAATGCTTAAAGTAATAACCATGAACCATGCTTAAAGTTATGACCAAGAACCATGCTTAAAGTAATAACCATGAACCATCC
>JAPXFY010000032.1:46785469-46795469 GCA_030674185.1 Monoplex corrugatus
ACACCAAGTACATCAATTAATTACAGCAGTACTGGACACCAAGTACATCAATTAATTACAGCAGTATGGACACCAATGTATCAATCAATTAACAGCAGTATGGAAACCAAATACATCAATTAATTACAGCAGTACAGACACCAAGTACACAATTAATTACATGTATGAGTATCCATACTTTTACAGATCCTTAGCATTTACACATTGTGGATGTGCAGGACCATACGTTTCAGTCCTTACATTTTACACATTGGATGTGCAAGGTATCCATACTTTTACAGATCCTTTAGCATTTTACACATTGTGGATTGCAGGTATCCATACTTTTACAATCCTTTAGCATTTTACACATTGTGGATGTGCAGTATCCATACTTTTACAGATACTTTAGCATTTTACACATTGTGGATGTGCAGGTACTCTACTTTTACAGATCCTTTGCATTTACACATTGTGAATGTCAGGTACCATACTTTTACAGATCCTTTAGCATTTTACACATTGTGGATGTGCAGGTACTCATACTTTTACAGATCCTTTAGCATTTTACACATTGTGGATGTGCAGGTATCCATACTTTTACAGATCCTTTAGCATTTTACACATTGTGGATGTGCAGTATCCATACTTTTACAGATCCTTTAGCATTTTACACATTGTGGATGTGCAGGTATCCATACTTTTACAGATCCTTTAGCATTTTACACATTGTGGATGTGCAGGTACTCTTACTTTTACAGATCCTTTAGCATTTTACACATTGTGGATGTGCAGGTATCCATACTTTTACAGATACTTTAGCATTTTACACATTGTGGATGTGCAGGTATCCATACTTTTACAGATCCTTAGCATTTTACACATTGTGGATGTGCAGGTATCCATACTTTTACAGATACTTTAGCATTTTACACATTGTGGATGTGCAGGTACTCTTACTTTTACAGATCCTTTAGCATTTTACACATTGTGGATGTGCAGGTATCCATACTTTTACAGATCCTCTTAGCATTTTACACATTGTGGATGTGCAGGTATCCATACTTTTACAGATCTTAGCATTTTACACATTGTGGATGTGCAGGTATCCATACTTTTACAGATCCTTTAGCATTTTAAACATTGTGGATGTGCAGGTATCCATACTTTTAGAGAGACTTAGCATTTTACACATTGTGGATGTGCAGGTACCATACTTTTACAGTACTTTAGCATTTTACACATTGTGGATGTGCAGGTATCCATACTTTTACAGAGACTTTAGCATTTTACACATTTGGATGTGCAGGTATCCATACTTTTAGAGAGACTCTAGCATTTTACACTTGTGATGTGCAGGTACCCATACTTTTCAGAGACCTAGCATTTTACCATTTGGAGTGCAGGTACCCATACTTTTAGAGAGACTAACATTTTACACATTGTGGATGTGCAGGTACCCATACGTTTAGAGACACTCTAGCATTATATACATTGTGAGTGATAGGCACCCATACTTTTAGAGGGACTCTACCGTTTTGTACATTGTGGATGTGCAGTACTCCTACTTTTCAGTGTTAGCATTTACCATTGTGGATGTCAGGTACAACTTTCGAAATTTAGCATTTAACATTGTGAGTGCAGACCTACTTTTAGAGACTGCATTATCATTGTTGATGTGCAGGTACCCATACTTTTAAGAGACTTAGCATTTTAACATTGTGGATGTGCAGGTATCCATACGTTTAGAGAGACTTAGCATTTACAATTTTGATGACAGGTACCATACTTTTAGAGACCTTAGCATTTTACATTGTGGATGTGCAGTACCATACGTTTAGAGACACTAGCATTTTAACTTTTGGAGTGCAGGTACCCATACTTTTAGAGAGACTCTACATTTTAACATTGTGATGTGTGCGTGTATAGGCACCCATACTTTCATGTTATATCCCTTGTGGTCTGTACAATGTCGAAACAGGTGCACCACAATGTAGTTTTGAAAGAGCCTTCTGTATTCACTGAAGAAAGCAAATGGAGGAGTGAATACACTGTTAATGATTATATTCACTTCTGTCACTCACTTCCCAAGTGAACATGTGTATGTGACTTATCGACCATTTATATGTCCTGAATACCTAAATGGGTACTAAGACACAGAGTGGCTGTAATATTGTAATATGATGTAGAAAGACAAAGAGTTAATTATTTCACATCTTGTATCATCATCGTCATCAACGTCATCATCAAGAGTGGGAATGCAAGAGCAAGAACAATTAAGTCTTACAGTTTTCCCAAATATAGACAGCAATCAGCGATACACATATATATTGCACAACGTGCGTTTGTGATCATTTCCAGTAAGAGTGTCACCCGGAATTAATACACTGAATTCACAACAATGGGTTGTTGAAGTAATGCTTTTACTGTTGAATTTTTTATCCGTTTCAGTTTCAGTATTGTTTCATTGTATTCAGTATAATTATCTAGGAAATGAGGTCTACGCTAAAGTACACCACAAGCTGTACATGTTTCTGTCTTGTTTTAGTGTCTGTGTATTTGCCACTTTAAATGTGTAGGTCATGTCCCTCACCCGAGTCTAAATAATACTTTTCTGTGGTCAAGTTTCAAGCATTTACTGGATATGGTTTTAAGTGGTAGTTAGTCACGAATTTTTATACAACACATATATCTTCAATCCTGGTGGTTGGCATATAATCTGTATACTGATATATATTGTCCAAGCTTTTGAATACTGGTAGATTTACATCTTTCTTCTTTACGAAGAATAATTGCTCACAAAATTGTATGTGTACTTGTCTTCAAGGGGTCGCTTTTTTGGACGATTACTAAATAATAAGTTGATTACAGAACTTTGTGTTATGTCATAGTTTCTATAGCAGAACCACCATGTTTCAGCATCGTAAGCTGATAATGTGTGTGTGACTATTGTGTCATCAAGATGTATTACTATTCATAGAGTCTGATTCTCTGTTAGCTCTTCTCAGAACATCGACGGTTTTGTTTTGTTCTACCATGAAGTTTGTCCAGTGTAATATTGTGCAATCAGTTTACTGGCTAAAGGAATCAAAGAGGACATAATATTACTAAACATGGATTTTTATGTTCCCTGCTATACCTCATCATCATCACCTATGTGCCCTGCCGCATGGCGTTGGCGACCATGGACTTCCAACCATCTCTATCTCTCGTTGCCCCTAGCATCTCCCCCACCCTCCTCATCCCCAGACACTCTGCAAGTCCGTCCAGCATTCTCTCCCTGGGTCTACCTGGTGCTCTCTTTCCCTCCAACTTTCCCGTTGTGACCAGGTGCTCCAAATCCCCCTTCCTCATAAAATGGCCTATAAATGTTGCTTGTCTTTTCCTAATCTTCCTTATGAGTGATCTACTTGTGTCTGCCTCCATCAAGACTATCTCGTTTGTTTTCTTTGCTGTCCATGGAACTCTCAACATTCTTCTGAGAAACCACATATCGGCTGCCTCAATCTTGCTCTGGCTTTGCTTACTGACTGTCCACGCCTCACATCCGTACAACAGTATTGGTTCTATATAACATTCAAGGACTCTCTTTCTGATGTTAATTGATAGGCATTTGTTGGTAAGAATATTTGTCATCTTCTTGAATGCTGTTTTGGCTTGGCCGATTCTGCCAGCTATTTCCGATGTGCATCTGCCGTCTGATGAAATGACCGTTCCCAGGTATTTGAACTTATTAACCTGTGTCAAGGTTGTGCTATTTGCTGTTATTTTGCTGTTATTTCTGCTATACCTACGTGGTTTGAATCAGTTTGTCTGTAATTTAAGATGCAATGAAATCAGTCAAGTGCATTTCAGACATAAAAATTAGATCAAGTGAAACCCGCATGTAACACAGCTCTCGGTTTGTCTCAGGCACCTTTACCTCTAGCTCTGTTGAATTGCCAGCCTGTCGAAGTGAGCAGTGTTCTTAAAGTAATGCGGAATTTCGAGCCAAATGAATAATAAATGAAAAAATTGAAGGATGAGTTGAAATAGGTAAACAGTGATGCAGTAAGTATAAGCAGATAATAAGTATTGTACAGGTGTCCTCCCATACTAAGGTCTTTGATGAAGATCATACTGATTCGCAAAACAGACCGTGGAATAAATGCGATGACGAAGATAACAGACGCTCCTACCAGCATCCTGGTCAGGGATAAGTCACGGCTCGACATGGCGGCAGTGGCCAAAGATGACTTTTCTCTCCATTCAGTCACTGACCGGAGTTTGACGACAGTGATGATGGTGGTGATTGTGACAGTAATAACATAAAACTGTGGAATTATTAGGCCAAACATCATTGAGTCAAATGTGTCAATCAGGTCCATGTTGCGCAAGAAAAAATCACTGGGGTAGATTGCCAATTCGGTAAGGTTGTTCATAGAATCAAACACACACACGATATTCCACTTGGCATTTGTCACAAAGAAGGCTCCAATAATGACAGTGGAAGGCAGCAGGATGATGACCCACATGGTCTTTGTCTTCAGCACTGTCTGAGAACGTAGTGGACTCACCACACAGAAACACCGCTCACAGGCAATGATGGTGCTTATCCAGGAAGAAGCCCAGCTAAACCCAAACAGACCAAGGAGGTAATTGTTCATGGTGAATTTTATTAAGGGTCCTCGTAAAGGCTGATGGGACAACTCCAGGTATACTCGGTCTGCGTAATGACAGAAGGCCTGCAGCATGTAGATCAAATCCACCAGTGACAGAAAGAACAGACACAGATTGATACGCTGTTTGATCCCATGTTTGAAGAAAACCACAGTGTTCAGTATGTTACAGGGAACGCTGATGAGAGTAAGTACAGGCATGAATATACCATAGATGATTCGCTCATAAGTATCTGTCACCTGTCTGCTGATCAAATTGTGAGGATTGTCCCATGGAATGAAGTCTGCTGTAACGTTCAGAATAATGCAGTCTTTCGGAACTTCTGATGGAATAACAGGAGAGTTGATGTATATTAGATGTGAGCTTGTGGTGGAATTTGTGTCAGAAGGAAGCACTTCCATTACAGTCAAGGGATTTCACTACCAATTATCTCAACCATGTAACAGTTCACTGAAAACATCAATGTGAGTTTCAACAAAATAATCTAAATGTCATATCATTTTGAAACTGTTTCAGAAACCTTAAGCAATATGACATTTTTTTCAGGGTGCCAGGGATGATAAGTATTTTACGAGCAAGCTAGCTATTTTTAATCGTATTATGTGAATTGTTTTAGGCAATGCCAGTGCGACGTAGCCAGCATGTATCTTTGTTGTACTGTATAGAAGAGAACACACACACACACACACACACACACACACACACACACACACACACACACACACACACACACACACACAAACAAACAAACAAACAAACACACACATACATACACACACGAACACACACACATGCAAACACACTCACACACACACACACACACACACACACACACACACACACACACACACACACACACACACACACACACACACACAAGCCACAAGATCCGGGTTACTCTCCTGTGTCAGCAACTAAGGGTCATCGTTGTCTCTATGTTCCTGGTTTCAAATTGTTATTTCAAAAATTCTAAGTCATAAAACTTTTATTCACGAATGAAAGATGAAGTTAACGCAGTGTTGAAAAAGATGAAATTGGGAAACCCCACAGGACCTGACAATATTATTATAGAAATGACTGAGGCTCTAGATGAATCTGGTATTGAAAAAAAATGAGAGTCCTCCTACATGAAACTTATGACACCGGAAAAATCCCTAAAGATTCGTCAAAATCAATTTTCATTGCACTTCCAAAGAAAGCAAGGGTTATAGAATGCGAACTACATCGTATAATCAGCTTGGTGAGTCATGTTACAAAGATTCTCTATTAAGGATGATTATGATTAGGACAAGGAATAGAATGAAAAGAGAAACAGCAGAAGAACAATGTGGATTTGTTGAAGGGAAAGGAACTATTAATGCCATATATACATCCCAAGAACTCTCATGGAAAGATCAAATGAGTTGGACAAGGATATATATTTATGCTTTGTTGAGTGTTTCAAGGCTTTTGATCAGGTTAGACACAAACAATTGGTCAACCAACTAGAAAGGTTAAATGTTGATGGAAAGGATCTAGAAATAAGGAAAGTGTAGTAGAAGCAAACAGTAGCAATGAGAGTAGAAAATGAGATCAGGTCTTTCCAAAGTATGAAAAGAGGGTTAGGTAGGGATGTATTCTGTCACCAGATTAGTTTTAACTTTACAGCAAAACCATTATCAGACAGCTAGAAGAACACGCTGAAATGAAGATTGTAGGAAAATGTTACACAATCTTCGTTAAGAAGATGACACCGTTCTAATCGCAGAAAATGAAAAAGGTCTACAAACTCTTGTGAATATAAGAGAAATAGACAGCCAGATAAGAAGCCATGGTAATCAGTGAAAAACAGGAAATCCCCTCATGCAAAATATCAGCAGATGGCACAAACATTGAGTCCAGCTAATAAGCAGTCATCTCACCAGACAGCAGATGCACATTAGAAACAGCGAACAGAATCGCCCAAGCTGAAACAGCTTTCATTAAAACAAAAACATCAACAAACGCCTGTCAATTAACATCAGGAAGAGAGTTCTTCAGTGTTATATAGAACCGATACTATTGTACGGATGTGAAGTGTGGACACTCAACATGCAAAGTCGAAAAAAGATTGAGATAGCTGAAATGTGGTTTCTTAGAAGAATGTTAAGCGTTCCATGGACAGCAAAGAAAACAAATGAGACAGTCTTGAAAGAGACAAACACACACAAAAAACATTAATCAAGAAGAGTAGGAAAAGATAAGGAACATTTAGAGGACATTTTATGAGGCAAGAGAACTTTGAGCACCTAATCACAACAGCAAAGCAGGAGAGAAAACAAGCACCAGGTAGATCCAGGGAAAATACTGGATGGATTTGTGGAGTGGATGAAGACAGAAAGGGTGGGAGATGTACTTACAGCGACAATAGATATATTTAGTGCAGTGCTTTGTAATTGCTGCGATCCTTCGGGAGGGACTGAGGGTAGGAAGTGACTGATACTGGCACAGAGTAGGCCTATCGAATCTAGGTCAATCTGTAAGCCTATACTTCAATGTGTGCCTGTGGCTCACCACAGGATGGGTGAGGGTGGTGTGGAGAATGGAAGGGGAAGGACAGGTGCGCTGTTAATTAATTAGCTGGAAAGGCAGAACCAACAATTAGTGGCCAGCTAAGGTGGCTCGGATTTGGGCGCCTTGGCGTGAGAGTGTGTGTGTGTTGTGTGCGTGTGTTTCTTCGATTCTGTGGATGACTGACGAATTTGTCTTTTATGATGTTGAATATTATAATTGTTGTGAGGCGTGAGTGTGATTGTATGCATAGCCAAAACATTTTCCTTGTGTCTATGCACTGGGCTAAAATAAAATCTTGTTATCTTGTTGTTATCTTGTTATATGGAGGGCCATGATCACCAACGCCATGCAGCATAGCACACATATTATCTGTAGATAAGTCAAGCAAGCATATTCTGGACTCTCTTGAGTCCTGACAGAAGGTACGTAGAAGTGAAGTGCAGAAATCAATCCTTGATAAGAGAAAGGAGTAGCTAAGTATTTGGTTACTCCTTCAGAAAGATAGGGGCGGATATAAATGAGTTGTTAAACCTAAAGGCGACCAAACTGACAAACTGAAGTGATATGCTGTTGAAATGACAGAGTTTCATTTCATAAGAGTGGATTTCAGGTTAACAAGAAATGTAGACAATGAAAGATTATTTGTTCCACTCAGGAGAATAGAGAGACAGGGAAGGGGTTAGAAAAAAACGGCTTCTGGAAGACGATAATCGTTCAGTCTAATCGTCGTTAGATTTTATTAGATTAGATGCTACCGAGTAGGGCGACACACGAGACAGCAAGAACGTTCCGACAGGCTTGGTCTGCAGAGAGTTTCAGAGCATCACTCAAGCTTCTATCCACCAGTTAGAGGTCTCTGTCAACCGTCTGGCGCCAGTTCATTTTTGGTCTTCCTCTCCTTCGCTGTGGTTTCTAATTCAGGAGTCAGTTGGCAGGCCTGGAAGATGGCAGTCTAGTGGCATGGCCCAGCCAACTCAGTCGACGTTGCAGAGGATGTTGGTAGCTGGGATCTGTTTGTTTCTTAAATTTACTTCGTTGCTTGTCACAAGTCTTTCCATTTGAAGTCCAGAATTTTGCGAAGGCACATTAGGTCAAACGAGCCAAACTTCTTCTCTTGACTTGTTCTCATGTGCCACGTTTCACAGTTGTACAAGTTGAGAAAACATGGAGTTGTACAACTGGAAGTTTAGTTCGAAGAATTTTTTTCTTGCTGTTCCAGATTTTTGACAGACTTTTTAATGTTCTTGTTGCTTTACGCATGCTACAGTTCAGTCCCGTAGTCATGTCTATTGAATTTGTGACTGAATTCCCCAAGTAGGTGAAATAAATCAGCTGAAGGTAGGAAGATCACCTGGATTGGACAGCATGTCAGGCGAACTGTTAAAGAACAATGGAGAAGCAGGTGTGACTACCTTACATCGTCTATGTACAAGAATATGACAATCATGTCAATGGTCTGATGACTGGAATCTACAAGAATTTGTCTATAAATTATAAAAACAGGTACGCCAAGGACTGCAGTAACTATAGAATCATCACCCTAATCAGCCACACCAGTTTAATTATGCTCATAATCATAACGAACAGAATGAAACAAAAAGTAGAAGAAGAGTTCTCTGATTGTCAGGCTGGCTACAGATCCAACAGGGGCACAATAGACATGTTATTTGTCTTACAGATTTTGTTAGAAACAGTATGGAACAGCAAACAAGAAGATTTTATAACCTGTATAGATTACGGCAAGGCTTTTGACAGTGTCATCCACCATGAACTGTTTAACATAATGGCAAAGATGGGCTTCCCCAAATACTTAGTGTTACTTATAGCAGCATTATATAAAGACCACCAGAGGGAATGGTGCACACTGCGAATATTTTGGCATTAAAAAAGGAGTCACGTAGGGCTACATCCTTTCTCCTCATCTTTTAACTTAAATACAGAACAGGTCGTTAGACAGGCAGATTTAGAGTAGATGGTACTAAAGATCAGAGGAAGAAACATCACTAACCTGAGATATGCAGACGACACTGAATTAACGGTAGATAATATCACAAACATGAAGAGAATTCTCTACCGAGTAGATGCAGCAGGTTGCAGGGGAGAATTGAAACTGAATGCTAAAAAAAGTCATGCACATTGCGTGAAAAGAAAGCCAGGAACATCCAAACATTCAAATAAACAAAACAGACTTAAAAATGTGCAACATTTCATGTAGGATCTGAAAAAGTAAATGACGGCTCCTGCACCAAACGTGTGAAAACAAGAATTGGCATGGAAAAGGTCCAGTTAAACAACGTATGGAAAGACAGAAGGCTTCCCAAAGATATAAAATTTAGAATCCTGAAAATTTTGAATAGTCTGTTTTAATGTACGGTTGCGAATCTTGGACACTAAGAAAAGATGAAGAAAATGAAATCAATGCAGCAGAACTGTGGCTATATAAAGGACTTCTAAGAGTCAAATTGACAGGCAGAAGAACAAACGATAGCATATTAAAGGAACTGAATATTAAGCGCCAACTTGTAACAGAGACAACAAAACAAACCTGAAATATGTAGGCCATGCAATTAATGACTACAAAAACTGACAGTTTTTACGACACGATGATAATAATGACGGTGAGGATGGTAATCATGATGCTACGGAGTTCTTCAGAACTGAGACTGCGTCATAGGGCTGTTTTCCACGCTTACAGTTATAATATATCCTGGCGTCAACCACGCCAGAGAGATACAGACACCTGCAGTGCTGATCAGAAATTTTGAGCAACACCCTCAGTGAGGCGTCTGTGAAGTGAATGAGACTCGACTGTGTAGTCCCAATCTTCCCA
>JAPXFY010000032.1:46802969-46812969 GCA_030674185.1 Monoplex corrugatus
AGAACAGTTTGTTTTCTGTTTGATAGATATGAAGTGAACCAGGAGAGAGCAATGTCAGAGATGCCAAAAGTATGATGAAGTCTAGAAAGGAGAATACCATGATGAATGGTATCAAAGGCTGCAGACAGATCAAGGAGTGTGAGGAGAGAGACTTTGCCAGTATCAGTTGCAAGGAGGAGATTGTTGAGAATGTGTAGCAAGGCAGTTTCAGTGCTATGGCACTGGCGGTAGGCTGACTGGAAAGGATTAAGGAGATTGTTGGCAGACAGGTGAGAGTTCAGTTGGTTGAGGACAACTTTTTCAAGCAGTTTTGACAAGAAAGAGAGATTAGAGATAGGCCGGTAATTTTTCAGTTCATTTGGGTCTAAATTGTATTTCTTGAGGAGAGGGTGAACAATAGCAGACTTGAAAGAATCTGGGACAGTTCCAGTTTGGAGAGAAGTGTTGATGATGTCAGTGATGAATGGAAGGAGCGTAGGGAGATAGTCAGAGTTGAGAGAACCTGGAAGAGGATCCAGTTCGCAGGTTTTAAACGACATGGATCTGATTGTGTTGAGAATTTCTTCTTGTGAGACTGGAGTAAAAGTAGTAAGAGGTGTGCCAGAGAAGGAAGGGTCAGGTGGGCATGGTTGACAGGGTGTCCTGTCAAGCCTGTCACGAAGAGTTTGTATTTTGGTGGTGAAATACTTGGAGAATACAGATCGGAGTTCTTCATTTGTGTGTTTTGTTGGGAGAGGTAAATCTTTTCGTGTGCCAAGGAGATGATTCATGGTTGTAAAGAGTTCTTTTGAAGAAGAGGCAATCAGGATTTTGGTTTGGAAATAGCTTGTTTTTGCAGATGCAATGAGGGTGGATACTTTTGTTTTAGAGGCTTGGAAAAGTTGCCTATGTACAATGAGTTTGGATTTGTGCCAGCGGCGCTCTGCTCTGCGGCGGGCACGTTTTGCACAGGCAATCTCATGAGTGACCCAGGTGTAGGGGGGCGGTCAGGTAAAAGACGGGTTGTGGCTGGAGCATGAGTGTCCAGAAGATGGTGGAGAGTAGTATAGAATTCATCGGCAAGGTTATGTGACTTTTCAGAAAGGAGACGGAAGACATCAGATGAAAATGTGGAGAGGTCGATAGATTTGAGATGCGTCGAGTCACTGTGCGCATGGTACGGGAAGGAGGAGGAATGTCAAGAGAACAGAGAATTGAAGAGTGGTCAGATGGAAGGGCTGAAGTTAGACGGGTAGAAAGAACTAAGCAGTTGATAGTAGCTGAATTGTGGTGATCACGAGAGTCTCATCCACTTCACAGATAGCACCATTGAGACAGTTGCTCAGATCTTCCGACCAGCACCGCAGGTGTCTGTATCTCTCGGACCTGGTTGACGCCAGGATATATTATGATAGTAAGCGTAGACTACAGCCCTGTCACGCAGTCTCAATCCTAGATAGAACTTCAGAGCATCATGATTATCTTCCTCATCGACATCGCATTGTAAAAAAAAAAGCCAATTTCTGTGGCCATTAAGTTGCCGCAAAAAATGGGACGAAAAAAAAGGTGAGCGCAAAGGTAACCTCTCTGGGTGCGATGATCCTTAAACAAAAAACAAACAAAAAAGAAGAAAAAAAAGCATAAGGGAGATGTGACCAGAAACTCGGCTAGACTGTGAAAATGCCCCCAATTTTGCAGACACTATGGTCCAGACATCCATCGTTTGATCATTTTACGGTTAAGTGCCAGCAGGGACTTAAGCTGGGTCCAGCGATTAGTCAATCATATACTTAGTTATTGACGTAAAAAAAGAGATGTTACTAAAATGACCACGAAAGTAGACTTGTTTTCGTTCCTACAGTCTAACCTATTGTTTTTCTTTGTCTCTGTCTCTGGCCCTATGTGTCTGTGTGTCTGTCTGTCCCTGTATCTCTTCTGTCTGTTTCCACCTCTTTGTCTGTCTGTCTGTCTATGCGTGTCTCACTGTGTGTTTCTCTGTGCCTGTCTGTTCTCTCTGTATCTCTCTGTCTCTCTCTCTCTCTGTCTCTCTGTCTCCTCCCTCCTCACTCTCTCTCTCTTTCTCCCCCTCTCTCTCTCCCTCTCTCTCTTTCTCTCGGTCTCTCTCTCTCTCTCGGTCTCTCTCTCTCTCTCTCTCTCTCTCTCTCTCTCTCTCTCTCTCTCTCTCTCTCTCTCTCAATCCGTTCAAGGTTTATTCCTCAAAAATATTATAGATGCCCAAGTATGTTTAAACTGTGTTTGTTAATGCGTTCAACTCTTTTCGATTATATTAAGAATTTTGGTTTGTTCCTGCTTAAAGCAGCTAAATTCAGGGAAATTGCTTTATCATAATGCACAGTTTATTTTGTTGTTGATTGTTAATCCTGTATAATACGCTATCTGATCATTTCATTATACATGTACCTACAAGCAAGCACCCCTTCAGTAGGGGCTATGGCCTTTCTTGAATAAAACTTCTGAAGTCTCTCTCTGTATACACAAGTTTGTGAGTTTCGTGTCACGTCAGTTGATGTTTGTAATGTCTTATCCCTGTGCCGTATGGGCTTTACTTGAAAGAGGTAAGATTGAGCAAAATCGGATTTTTTTTTTGTAGTACCTCAATCTTAAATATATATATTTCCATTTACTTTTCCATACTTTTGCGTCACTTAAGAGTTTCATTTCTTAGCTAACGATATTGCAATGTTACATCACATTCATATGGTTTTATATTCTAATGATTCATTTGAGTTAGCGTGTACCGTACAAGGGCCAAGGCTGATACAGGAAAAGCATTAAAAAGTTTTTGCCTTTACCTTGGAGAAAAACAAAGACTAACTCTAACCCTAAACCCAAAACCCTAAAATCTAAACCTGAACCCTAACCCTTAACCCTAACCCTAAACCCTAAGCCCAAAGCCCTAACCCCTCACCCCTAACCCTAAAATAATTCTAACCTAATTCTACACCCAAACCTAAACCTAACCCTAACCCTAACCTTAACCCTAAACCTAATTCTAAACCTGAACCTTAACCTGACCCTAACCCTAATTTAAACCTAACAAAAACCCTAAACCCTAAATCTTCAACCCTAACCATAACCCTAACTCTAAACGCTAAACCCTAAACCCTCAACCCTAACCCCTAACCCCTAACCCTTCACTCTAAACCTAACCCTTACCCTAACCCTAATCCTAAACCTTATCCTGAACTTAACCATAACTGTAACCTCAACACTAAAACGTAAACTGTTAACCCTAAACCTTAACCCCTAACCCATAATCCTAAACCCTAACCATAACCCTAACTCTAAACCCTAACGCTAAGCCCTAACCCTAACCATAAAGCTAACCCTAAACATAACACTAACCCTAACCTCAACCCTATCCCTAAACCCTAACACTAAACCCTAACTCTAACACTAAACCCTAAACCCTATACCCTAACCCATAACCCCAAACCCATAACCTTTACCCTAAACCTAACCCTAACCTAAACCCTAACCCCTAATCCCTAATCCCTAACACGTAACACCTAACTCCTGAACCTAACCCCTAACCCTAACCCTAAACCTAACATTGAACCCTAACCCCTAACCCCTAACCCCTGACCCTTAACCCCTAACACTAATCCTAACCCTAAACCCTCAACCCTAACCATAACCATAACCTAAACCCTAACCACAAACCATAGCCACAACCATAACTCTAAACTCTAAACCCTAATCCTAAAGTCTAAGACCTAACCCCAACACTAAATCCTAACCTCTAAATCCTAACCCTAACCCTAATCCTAACCCTAACCTTAAACCATAACCCTAAGCCAAAACCATAACCCTAAACCATAACCCTAACCCTATTACCTTATCCCTAACGCTAACCTTTAACCCCTAACCCTTAACCTTAACACTACAAGGGTCAAGGCTGGATATAGGTAAAGCATTAGGCAGCTTTTGCCATTACCCTGGCAAACCTTAACCCTAACCCTGACCCTAATCTAACCCTAAGCCCTAGCCCTAACCCTAAACCTTAACCCTAAATCCTAACTCTAACCTAACCCTTAGCCCCAAACCCTAAACCCCTAACCCTAACTCTAAACATAACCCTAACCCTATCCTTAACCTAAACTTTAGCCCTAAACCCTAACCCTAACCCTAACTCTAAACCCTAACCCATAACCCCTGAACTTGACCTCTGACCCCTAACCTTAACCCTAACATTAAACTCTAACCCCTAACCCCTAACCCTACCCTAATCCTAACACTTACCATAACCATAACCATAACCCTCAACCCTCAACCATAACCATAACCATAACTCTAAACCCTAAACCTTCAACCCTCAACCCTTACCCAAAACCCATAACCCTAACTGAAACCCTAAACCTAACTCTAAACCTAACCCTAACCCTAAACGCTAACCACAATCCACTAACCCCTAACCCCAACCCCTAACCCTAAACCCTAAACTGTAAACCCTAAAGCTGAACCATAACTATAACCCTAACCATAACTCTAAACTCTAACACCTAACCCATTACCCCTAACCCTAACCTGTAAGCCCTAACCCTAACCTAAACCCTAACCCCTATCATCATCATCATCATCATCATCAGGTGCCTTGCCGCATGGCGTTGGCGATTATGGACTTCCATCTGTCTCTATCTCTTGTTGCCTCAAGAACCCCATCCACCCTCCTTGTCTTCAGCCATTCTGCAAGTCCATCTAGCATCTTCTCCCTGGGTCTACCTGGTGCTCTCTTTCCCTCCAGCTTTCCCGTTGTGACCAGGTGCTCCAAATTCCCCTTTCCTCATAAAATGGCCTATGAATGTTGCCTGCCTTTTCCTAATCTTCCTTATAAATGGTCTATTTGTGTCTGCCTCCATCAAGACTGTCTCGTTCGTTTTCTTTGCTGTCCATGGAACTCTCAACATTCTTCTTAGAAACCTATGCATATGAGCCAGGGTCAAAAGGTGCTTTGTGGTGACTTTCCTAGTTCAAATCACTGCAACTAATCTTCTTGCCTTTTCACAGCCTGAACAATCCTAGAAATTGAGCTTTAAATATCAAATCAAACTGCAGACCATGAATTGATGGTACTTGAGCAAATCATTTGGCTTTTCCAGAGGCAGTAGCTGATACTTTATAGGGCATGATTTCATCCGTGACAGGTGTCACACGAACGCTAAAAACTCAAATAATTTCCAAAGTATCCATTTGATTGCAATGCTGATGAGTTCTATTCAGACAGTTTTATGCATACAACTTGAAAAGCCCTATTTCATTGCATTTTTAATCATTTTTTTCCACTGTGATTGATCAAAGAACTGTAGGCCTGTGACACAAAAGCGTCACCAATGAAACCTTGTATTTACACTTTAATATTGCAGAATATATGAAAAAATTAGGCAAAAACAAAAAACAAAACAAAAAACAAATGAAATTATAAACTAGTAAGTAACCTTGATAAACTAAAAAATACATACATAGGTACGACCATTGGTTTAACACCAAACTTTATTCTCAACTTACTACACCTATCTGTAATAAGTGATTTGTTCAACCTCCATGAATTCATGTCTGCTATTTGATTTGACATTTAAAGCTCAATATCTAGGATTGTTCAGGCTGTGCAAAGGCAAGAAAAGTAGTTGCAGTGATTTGAACTAGGAAAGTCACCACAAAGCACCTTTTGACCCTGGCTCATATACAGAAATAGGCCAGAACGAAAGTGGTACGTGGGGTCGCGGGTGAGGTGTGAATAAATCACAGTCACGTTATTTGTGTGTCTGAACGTGTCTTCCCTATACACACTGATGCACACACAAACACACACACACACACGACACACACACACACACATACACATACACACACATACACACACACGCACGCACGCATGCACGCACGCACACACACACACACACACGTATACAGACACACACACAAACATATATATATACACACACACACATATACACACGCAAGCATACACACACATACACACATACATGAACATGCACACGCAAAAAAAGAAGAGAAAAAGAAACAGAACAAAACAAAAACGAACGAAAGAAACAAAAGAAAGAAAGAAAGACGAAAAGAAAGAAAAAAGAAAGAAAGAAAGAAAAAGCAAAGAATGAAAGAAAAAAGGAAAGAAACGAAGGACCAAAGAACGTCATAAAACACAATTTCCAATGTTCGGAAGGCATAAAGAAATACACACTCACAATCTGAACCAAGGGAGGCTAATCTTTCAATCCTTACACAGAACACAGCTGTGAAGAGTTATTGGTACTACCTCGGCAAGTCCTTGCCTGGCATGTGAAATCTAACGAGAAATGAGGATATTGTGTGTGTGTGTGTGTGTGTGTGGTGTGTGGTGTGTGTGTGTGTGTGTGTGTGTGTGTGTGTGTGTGTGTGTGTGGGTGTGTGTGTGTGTGTGTGTGTGTGTGTGTGTGTGTGTTGTGTGTGTGTATGTGTGTGTGTGTGTGTGTGTGTGTTGTGTGTGTGTTGTGTTGTGTGTGTATGTGTGTGTGTTGTGTGTGTGTGTGTATTGTGATGTGTGTGTGTGTGTTGTGTTGTGATGTTTGTGTGTTTGTGTGTGTGTGTGTGTGTTTGATATGTGTGTGTGTGGTGTGTGTGTGTGTGTGTGTGTGTGTGTGGTGTGTGTGTGTGGTGTGCGGCGTGTGTGTTGTGTGTGTTGTGCATTTATACACAAAGACAATGTTGTTACTGAAGCGCAACAAACTGTCATTATCGTCATTATCATCATCCTCATCATCATCATCATCATCATCATGTACCCTGCCGCATGGCGTTGGCGATCGTGGCCCTCCACACGAATCTATTCCCTGTCGCTGCAAGTACATCCCCCACCCTCTCTGTCGTCAGCCACCCTGTGAGTCCGTACAATATTTTCTCCCTTTCACGTGACATCAGCCCCATTGTCTTTTATTATAGGTTCTTGTGCTTAGTGGGGCGTGATTTTGAAGAATGGCTGTTAGTTGGTTGGTTTTTTGTTTGTTTGTTTGTGTCATGTTTTTGTACACATGCTCACGCAATCAACACATGCAAAAAGCATTCGTCCATCACGCAACCGCACTGACTCCTTTCAACCAATGTCACTAAATAGATCACGATATTAAATTCTTTTACATTTATTACTATTTACTTTCACACATCACACATACAACATTTATAACCACGCACCTTCACATTAAAGTCTTTTTGTTTTGTTTTGTTTTGTTTTGTTTTGTTTTGTTTTGTTTTCTCCTCCTCCGTCTTCTGTTCCTCTTCTTCTCTTTCTCCCCTTTTTCTTCTCTTCTTTTTCTATTACTTTTTCCTCTCTTCCAGTTCCTCTTTCAACACCACTCTTATATTACAAGTGAAACCACCAACCACAAAGTGTAGGGAACATTTCTCCTCAGAAACAGAAATCAAACATCCAATGGGAAGAAAAAAACGCAGGTACAACAGGATATCTACTATCAACACAATTTTGTCTCACAACTGTGGTTCACAGAATATTCAGTATTAACATATCTTGTCTGATGACTCTGGTTCACAAAATATTCAATATTAACACAATGTGGTTTCACAAATTTCGTTCAATACCACAAAATATTCAATATTAACACAATCTGGTTTCACAAATTTCGTTCAATATCACAAAATATTCAATATTAACACAATCTGGTTTCACAAATTTCGTTCAATATCACCAAATATTCAATATTAACACAATCTGGTTTCACAAATTTCGTTCAATACCACCAAATACTTTTAACTTGGCACTCATGGAACTACCCGAGTTTCAACATATTTATATTTATATTTTTTCCGCCGAGCATCAGACAACCCGGTCTGCTAAAAAAAAAACGTTGTACCTATCTCTCCCGCTGACGTCACGGGAACATTGACGTCATCTGAATGACGTATTTACTTCGCGTGTTTACATTCCGTATTTGGTCGATACATTACTCCATGCACACAACACACACACAAAAAAACCATGTGCACATATCACTGTGCACATGACAGTTTGTTTGTTTGTTTTTCATGCTGATTGTGGTTTTGGCTATTGAAGATCGATCATGATTAATTTACATGCTTATTGGCATTGTGGACACGTGAATTGTTTTATCACTGTTCTGTTTCTTCTAAGGTTCTTCAGGTCGTGACTGCCATTCAAAGCCTGTCATCATCTTGTTCATCATCATCATCATCATCATGTGCCCTGCCACATGGAGTTGGCTACTATCATCTCCATCGTATAAGCCTGATCAGGAAGTATCTCTCTGTCGAAACAACTGCAAAACTCGTTCTCTCCTTCATAATGTCTCGCATTCACTATTGCAATTCACTCCTGTCTGGTCTTCCTGCCTCCACCATTCACATCCTACAGCGCATTCAAAACAATGCTGCACGCCTTGTACTCAAAAAGAAAAAAGTTGACCACATATCTCCTCTCCTGGCACAACTTCACTGGCTCCCTGTATCAAAGCGCATACAGTACAAACTGGACACCATATGCTACAAAAGCCTCAATAACGCAGCCCCCGATTACCTGTCAGCCTACTTGAGATCTATCTTCCCTCACGTACCCTTCGCTCTGCCTCCGATCCTCTGACTTTTCGCTTTCCACGCACTAAGCTCAATACCTATGGTCCACGAGCCTTCTCTGTTTCTGGTCCACTCTCCTGGAACAAACTTCCTCTCTCAGTCCGTCAGCAACCTACTTTTGTCTCCTTCAAGTCCGCTCTCAAAACTCACCTTTTCTCCTCTGCATAAAATCCTAACCTCACTCAACCCCCCTCTGCAGCCTGTCTCCTCTCGGACGGAAATCACTTTGTTATAATATATAATTGTATATGATATGCTCTCTATAATTTTCCATTGCTTTTATTCTTGCTTTTATTGCTTTTATTCTTTCTCCCCATTTATAGCCATGCGTGTGTGTGTGTGTGTGTGTGTGTGTGTGTGTGTGTGTGTGTGTGTGTGTGTGTGTGTGTGTGTGCGTGCGTGTGTGTGCGTTGCGTGCGTGCGTGCGTGCGTGCGTGCGTGCGTGTGTGTCTGTTTCAGCGCTTAGATTTGATTTTGTCGAGATTTTGCGCTATATATATATAAATATTGTAATTAATTATTATTATGAAGGCCCTCCATACGAATCTTTCCCTTGTCGCTGCAAGTACAACTCTCCCAATCTCTTTGTCCTCAGCCACCCTGCAAGTCCGTCCAATAATTTTCTCCCAGGGTCTACCTGGTGTTCTCTTTCCTTCCAGTTTTCCTGTTGTGACCAGGTGCTCTAATTCCCCTTTCCTCATAATCATCTCTCATCTTGTCTCTCTCCCTCGCCGGGATCGGCGATAGAAGCCACGCTCGACGTCACAAGTTTTCTCCAGATAACACGATTAAGATATCTGTGGGCGACCTCCTGGATCTCCAGACCACGGACTTCAGCGATGTCGTTGAAATAGGAGCTGGAGGTGTCTTATAAATGTCGCTTGTCTTTTCCTAATCTTCTTTATTAATGATCTTTTTGTGTCTGCTTCCTTCGAGACTGTCTCGTTTGTTTTCTTTGCTGTCTATGGAACTCTCAACATTCTTCTTAAAAAACCCATTTCAAAGCCTGTGTCCTGTGGAAAGTGGCCGCTTGAGGGATTCAAGTTCAAACACTGGTGTGGAATCTGCTTCCCTTGTTTTTTACTTCCCCTTTAACCCTTTTCCTACCAAGAAAATAGGTCACTGTACTAACTATCGACCAAGTAATGTTAGGAGAGAGAAAGGCCGGAGGAGGTATTGTCAGAAATTTGCCATTTTTGCCGCTTCGAACGTCATGTAAACGCATAAAGGAAATGACAAGAGTATACTCCCTTTGCCGGAAAAGGATACACATCAGCAGTGCGGTCATTTTCTATTTATATACTCGAAACTGAAACTACGGTTCAGGGCACGAAATCCTCGTGACGCAGTCCACGGAGAGAGAAAGCTGAGTCACAAGGATCTCGTGACGCGGTACGGAATG
>JAPXFY010000032.1:46815469-46828866 GCA_030674185.1 Monoplex corrugatus
GGTCTGGCTGATGCCAGGATATGTTATGATAATGAGCGTATAGCACAGCCCTGTCAGACACTCCTAAATGGAACTCCAGAACATCATGGTTATCAGCTTCATCATCACCATCATCACCACAGAATAGAGAAGAGAGGAGAAGAGTGGCAGAACGGTTCAGACGTTCACCTGCCAGTAACTAAACTCGAAGTTCCAGGGTTCGCTTCTTGTTATAGCCTCGACTTTTCTCCTCAGTTTGACACGAAAATCGAACTGAACGTCTGGTCCTTTGGAATGGGACGACAGAAAAGGAGTCAGACCCGTGTGCCTTCTGGCCTTCACACTCTGAAGATCCCACGACAGTTGAAATTTGTGAAGAGCAGGACATTGCCCGGCTGCCTTGGTGTATAACATTGGAGAGAAAGGTTGATTTCCCATGTCCCTCCCCTTGAAGACCAATTCGCCTTCTTGCCTTTCTGTAGTCTTGGTCAAAGCAAAAAATCTCGGGTGGCGCAGCACTGCGGCAACGCGTTCTCTAAAGGAAGTACAACCCGAGCTTGGCGTGGTAAATTCCATCATCATCATCACCATGTCGAGCTTGCTCGGCTATCCATGACACGTTTCTTCCATCCTTCTCTGTCAGACATTGCAATAGGTAGTTCATCATACTGACAGCCCGTATCGTCGATTAGTTGGTCGACAAAGGTCTTCTTTGGATGTCCTGGTCTTTGTTTGCCGTGGCTGGGTCTCCATAATAGAACATCCCCCACCAGTTCTTCTTTGCTACGCCAGCAGTGTCCCGCAAAACGCAGTCTTTGTAGACGTATTGATTTACTGATTGGTGGTAAATTCCACTGACAAAAGAAGAGAATATGAATATGAATATAAACATGGATATGAACACGAATATGAACACGATTATGAAAATGAGCATGATTAGGAATACGAATAAGAATATGACTATGAATATGATTATGAATATGAACATGAACGTGGATATGAACACGAATATGAACACGATTATGAATATGAACATGATTAGGAATACGAATAAGAACATGACTATGCATATGATTATGACTATGAATATGATTATGAATATGAATATGAATTGTAAAAAACTCTCCCAGCATATGTAGCTATTAATTTAAGGTAGCGTGGAAAATGGGACAAAAAGACATTAGCTACAACAACAAATTATAAAAGAAAAAAGAAAAAAAAGTTGAGCTTAAAGGAACTTGCCTAAACGCGATGAGCCTTAAAATGAGTCTTTGCATTGCCTCATCATCATCATCATCTAGTGCCCTGCCACATTTCGTTGGCGGTCACGGCCCTCCATATGTATCTTGCCCTTGTCCCCGCAAACACATCTTCCACCCTCTCTGTCCTCAGCCACTCTGCAAGTCCGTCCAATATTTTCTCCCTGGGTCTACTCGGTGTTCTCTTTCCCTCCAGCTTTCCTGTTGTGACCAGGTGCTCCAATTCCCCTTTCCTCATAAAATGGCGTATTAATGTTGCTTGTCTTTTCCTAAACTTCCTTATCAATGATCTTCTTGTGTCTGCCTCCATCAAGACTGTCTCGTTTGTTTTCTTTGCTGTCCACGGAACTCTCAACATTCTTCTTAGAAACTGCATGGCCTCAGTGAAACATCAAATCCACCTAGTAGCAGCAAAACAAGGCATAATATACCTGCAAATATGCTTCAGAGTTTCAATTTTATATTACCTAATTTGTGATATTTCTATTATATGTTTCAATGTAAGTGGCAAAACAAGGCATTTCTCTATCCCATAACATACCTGCAATCATGCTTCAAAGCTTCAGTTTTGCATTACCTAATCTGTGATATTGATTTCATCATGTTTCAGTGAATGCTTCCATTTTTCTGGCGATGATATCGACTTAGTGTTTCAGGGCTCTCTGTAAGTTTGATTTTGTTTGTCTAGTTGAGACATTTGTGGAACATGTTCAGACTGACATACATGTATTTCATGAATTTTATTTTGTAAACCTGCCATAAAATTGTCTAGAAAAGGGAGACGATCAGGTGGAGTTGTTTGTCTGGTAAAAAATGAATTTCTACCCTTTGTCAAAAAAGTTGAGGTTAATGAACATGTTAATTGCTGTGCATTTGTTATCAATAAGCAGTTGTTTGGAGTTCAGAAAGATGTGTTGTGTGTTTGTTCATATGTCCCACCAGAAGGTTCTCCATTTTATGACTATTTTGATGTTTCAAACGGAATTGAGTTACTAGAAGAATATCTCATTGATCTCCTGCTAAAAAAAATTATTGTTGGGTTATTTTGTGTGGGGATTTGAACAGTAGGACGTCTAACATTCGCCAAGATATTCATATAAACAATATCCTTGAAATGCAATGTAGAAGTCAGCCAAATAGTGTTAACTGCTGCTCTCAGGATTTATTTTTAAATAACTATGGTAAATTACTTTTGAATATGTGTACGTCATTAGATCTGTGTATTTTAAATGGTGTATGTAAAGGTGACCTTCAAGGTCGCTATACATATATTTCTGATTTGGGTAATAGTGTCAATGATTATTTTATTTTTTCAAACGATCTGTTTTCTCTTGTTTGCGATTCATGTGAATTAGGTGTCGATGAGAGAATTGAATCTAATCATATGCCTGTAACATTGTGTATTGCCTTCCCAAAAGGAATTAAACCCGTAACTGTTAACACAGAGAATGAAAATGACATCATCGAAAAAATTGTTTGGAAAAATGAGTCTGCTCATGTTTATTATGAAAATCTGTGTAAGGAAGAATCACAGACACAGTTTAGTGCTGCTACAGATTTAATTGACGTGAATGTTAATGATGCTCTCGACTTGTTCAATGAATGTATTAAGAAATGTGCTCGTTGTATGCAAAAGCGTGTATATATTAACAAAAGTAAGACACCATGTGATTGGTTTGATCAGGAATGTGTAGGTAAGAAAAGATACGTCAGGAGACTGTTAAAAAGAAGCCAACGGTCATTAAAACCAGAAGACCAACACGAGTATTTAGTTGCCAGACGTCAATATAAGAATCTGCTAAAGAAAAAGAAAAAACAGTTTAATGATACATTGCTGGATAAACTCTTATCTTCTATAAAAAGTCAAAGGGAATTATGGGACACTGTTCGCAGTTTCATTTAAAGGAAAACAACCAAATAGCAATATTGCACTTGACACATGGTTCCAACATTTTAAAGCATTGCTCGAAATAGAGAATGTTAATGGTACGGAACATGACGATGTATGTGTTGGTGAAGTACCTGATGATGAGGGGAGTGGATATATGGATCGGCCAATCTCGACAGAAGAGGTATTACTTGCATTGAGAAAGCTGAAAAATAGGAAATCACCTGGCCCAGATGGTATTATTAGTGAGCTCCTTAAAGAATCAAGTGATCAGGTAATACAAATTTTTGTAAGATTATTCAATAGACTTTTTGATTATGGTGAGTTTCCTCGAAACTGGTCTGAATCAATCATGGTACCTCTTTTTAAAAAAGGTGATATTAATAACCCAAATAATTATAGGGGCATTTCTATTAGTGATGTAAGTAGCAAACTTTTTTGTACGATTATCAACAACAGATTACAGGAATAGGTAGAAGAAAGTAGTATTACTGGTGATCACCAAGCAGGGTATAGAAAAGGATATTCTACAGTAGATCATATATTTACTTTACATGCAGTTGTACAAAAACAGTTTACACACAATCGCAAACTTTATGTAGCTTTTATAGATTTCCAAAAGGCATTTGATTCTATCAACAGGAATTTACTTTGGCCAATCTTACTTAAAAATGGTATTAAAGGTAAACTATATAAATGTGTCAAAAGCATGTATAAGACTGTTAAATCAAAGGTAAGATGTGGAGCTAAATTCACTGACATTATCAACTGCACAACTGGAGTGAGACAGGGAGATGCATGTAGTCCGGTATTGTTCTCTCTTTTCATAAATGAATTAGTACTAGAAGTAATAAATAATGGAAAACATGGAGCTATTTTGTCTCAAGATGCATTTGAACTGTTCATTCTGTTGTTGGCTGATGATGTTGTTCTGTTGTCAGAAACAGTTGCTGGATTGCAGGCGCAGTTGAATAGCTTACAACGTGCTGCGTCTTCGCTCCAGCTAAAAGTTAATATGAGTAAAACTAATATTATTGTATTTAGAAAAGGTGGATATTTAGGTGCAAGAGAACGATGGGTGTATGATGGTGCTGTAATGCCTGTTGTAAATATTTACAAGTATTTGGGAATTTTTTTCACTACGCGATTGAGTTATGTTGTTGCTTGTAAGGATCTTGCCAGTAGAGCTAAAAATGCATTGTTATGGATTATGAAGAAACTGTACAGTCTTAATAATAATTCTTTGGAACTGTTTGTTAAGCTTTTTGATTCCCAGATCCAACCAATTATGCAATATGGCTCCGAAATTTGGGGGCTAGAGAAAGCTGTTGTTCATTGTGAATCAGTTCATTTGTTTGCCCTTAAAAAGTTTTTGGGAGTAGATAGGAGAACGCCTAATGATTTTGTTTATGGCGAAACTAATCGTTACCCTGTACATGTGAATTCTGCTGTTAATTGTATCCGATATTGGCTCAGATTATTACATATGGATAAATTTAGGATACCATGGAAAGCATATAAAATGCTTATGATCTAGATGCCAATGGTAAGAAAAACTGGGTATCGAATGTACGTTTGTGTTTGTACAAATATGGATTTGGATATGTGTGGTTATATCAGGGAGTCGGTAGTGTGAATGGCTTTATTCGTATTTTTCGTCAACGCTTGATAGACTGTAGATGGCAGGACTGGAGTTATCATATTAACAACAGTGAAAGATTTAATTTATACAGAATATTTAGTAGTGTATCTGAAATAAAACTGTATTTGCAGCTAAATTTAGAACGACATGTGAAGTGTATTACAACAAGATTTAGGTTTCGTGTATCTGATTTGGCTGTACATCGATATAGATATAAAGTATTAAATGATAATGATTTATTATGTCCATTATGCAAAGAATCTAAAGAAGACGAAGTACACGTTGTCTTTTGTTGTAAAGCACTTACAGATTTTAGGGAAAAGTTTATTCAGCCTAAGTATTATAGACAGCCTTGTCTGTTTAAACTGTGCTTGTTGTTGTCATCAACAAATATAGAAGTTGTCCGCAAATTTTCTGTGTTCTTATATAAAGCTATGAAATTTAGAGAAAATGCTGTGTCATAAGATGAGTTATTGATATGTATAATTCAAACCTTTTTATGCATTATTTAGAAGGTATTGTATTGTTCACATACCCCTTCATAAGGGGCCAAGGCCTAATATGAATAAACTATCTGAAGTCTGAAGTCTGAAGTCCCCCCCCCCCGCCCCCATCACCACCCCCTTCCTTTTTCCGCCCCTCAATTCAAAACATTGCCAGCGCATAGGTTTTTGCGCAGGCTCACGGAGTCATCATCATCATCAAGTGCCCTGCCGCATGGCATTGGCGATTATGATCCTCCATACAAATCTATCCCTTGTCGCCGCAAGCATGTCTTCCACCCTCTCTATCCTCAGCCACCCTGCAAGTCCGTCCAATATTTTCTATTGCTCAGGGAGTCTGTCAGGTAAAAATACAGGCAGATTTTTTTAGGCGGAGCGTATATGGATTTGTCTAAGTGCGATAACTCCTTCTTGAACAAGCTCTCCTATAATTCTGTGTTCCAGTGTGTTTCATCAAGTTTCATCATCATCATCAGGTGCCCTGCCGCATGACGATCATGGACTTCATCTGTCTCTATCTCTCGTTGCCCTTGGCATCTCTCCCACCCCCTCGTCCCCAGCCACTCTGCAAGTCCGTCTAGCATTTTCTCCCTGGGTCTACCCGGTGCTCTCTTTCCCTCCAGCTTTCCCGTTGTGACCAAGTGCTCCAAATCTCCCTTCCTCATAAAATGGCCTATAAATGTTGCCTGTCTTTTCCTAATCTTCCTTATGAATGATCTACTTGTGTCTGCCTCCATCAAAACTGTCTCGTTTGTTTTCTTTGCTGTCCATGGAACTCTCAACATTCTTCTTAGAAACCACATCTCGGCTGCCTCAATCTTGTTCTGGCTTTGTTTGTTGACTGTCCACACCTCACATCCGTACAACAAGTTTACATAGCCTGAAGTGTTGGGATGTTGGTACTAGTTTGTTTTTATACACGCAATGGCTTATTTTTTCGCCGTTTGTTACCGGGCAAACGACTGAAGGCATTAAAAACATTGTGCATTGTTTATTGTTCTTTCGCACGCGCACACGCGCGCGCACACACACACACACATTCAAACGCACACATACTCGCACGCACACACACACACACACACACACAATATCCAAACGCACACAGACGCGCGCGCACACACGCACATATATACACACTAACTCACAAGCACACATACGCACACGCACGTACACACACATACACATACACGCATGCACACACACACATTCAAACTCACACATATGCACACTCACACACACACACACACATACACGCACGCACGCACATATTTGGCACAAAAAAAATAACGCACACGCACACTCATACACACGCATTCACGCACGCACTCATGCATACGTGAACGCATGTACACACACATACACACATGCACACACGCATGCATACAAACACACACATGCGCGCGCGTACACACACACACACCACACACACACACACACACACACACACACACACACACACACACACACCACAGAAGCGCATACAAAGAGAGAAAAGAAAAATGTGTGTGTGCGTGTGTGTGTGCGTGTGTGTGTGTGTACATATGTGTGCATGCGTGTATGTGTATGTGTGTGTACGTGCGTGTGCGTATGTGTGCTTGTTCACTATGACAACACTCACCGTTATGACACAAGACATATCATCAACTCTCTGTCCAATCACAATATGACTCAACACATTTCTGAACCAACCCATCAAAAAGGTCACACTCTTGACTGGATCATTTCTCGTGATCACCACAATTCCGCTACTGACAACTGCTTAGTTCTTTCTACCCGTCTAACTTCAGTCCTTCCATCTGACCACTCTGCAATTCTCTGTTCTCTCGACATTTCTCCTCCTTCCCGTACCATGCGCACAGTGACTCGACGCAATCTCAAATCTATCGACCTCTCCACATTTTCATCTGATGCCTCCCGTCTCCTTTCTGAAAAGTCACATAACCTTGCCGATGAATTCTATACTACTCTCCACCATCTTCTGGACACTCATGCTCCAGCCACAACCCGTCTTTTACCTGACCGCCCCCCTACCCCCTGGCTCACTCATGAGATTGCCTGTGCAAAACGTGCCCGCCGCAGAGCAGAGCGCCGTTGGCGCAAATCCAAACTCACTGTACACAGGCAACTTTTCCAAGCCTCTAAAACAAAAGTATCCACCCTCATTGCATCAGCAAAAACAAGCTATTTCCAAACCAAAATCCTGAATGCCTCTTCTTCAAAAGAACTCTTTACAACCATGAATCATCTCCTTGGCACACGAAAAGATTTACCTCTCCCAACAAAACATACAAATGAAGAACTCCCATCTGTATTCTCCAAGTATTTCACCACCAAAATACAAACTCTTCGTGACAGGCTTGACAGGACACCCTGTCAACCATGCCCACCTGACCCTTCCTTCTCTGGCACACCTCTTACTACTTTTACCCCAGTCTCACAAGAAGAAATTTTCAACACAATCAGATCCATGTCGTTCAAAACCTGCGAACTGGATCCTCTTCCAGGTTCTCTCTACTCCGACTGTCTCCCTACTCTCCTCCCATTCATCACTGACATCATCAACACTTCTCTTCAAACTGGAACTGTCCAAGATTCTTTCAAGTCTGCTATTGTTCACCCTCTCCTCAAGAAACACAATTTAGACCCAAATGAACTGAAAAATTACCGGCCTATCTCTAATCTCTCTTTCTTGTCAAAACTCCTTGAAAAAGTCGTCCTCAACCAGCTGAACTCTCACCTGTCTGCCAACAATCTCCTCAATCCTTTCCAGTCAGCCTACTGCCAGTGCCATAGCACTGAAACTGCCCTACTACACATTCTCAACAATCTCCTCCTTGCAACTGATACTGGCAAAGTCTCTCTCCTCACACTCCTTGATCTGTCTGCGGCCTTCGATACCATTGACCATGGTATTCTCCTTTCTAGGCTTCATCATACTTTTGGCATCTCTGACATTGCTCTCTCCTTTTTCACTTCGTATTTATCAAACAGAAAACAAACTGTTCTCATCAATGGCACTTACTCTCAACCTGCATACCTGACCTGTGGTGTTCCACAAGGATCTGTCCTTGGCCTTGTTCTTTTCACTCTTTACACCTCCCCCCTGTCCACCATCATCAACTCCCACTCTATAAAACACCACTTCTATGCTGATGACACCCACTTCAAGACAGTGACTCACCTGATAATATACAGCGCCTGTTGACTTGCACCACTGAGTGTTACTCGGACATTAAGAACTGGATGACGTTCAACAAACTTCAGCTTAATGACGACAAGACAGAAGCTATCCTCATTGGCACCCGTCAGAAACTTTCTCAGCTGCCTCCTCTTTCTCTCCCATTATGTAACACATCAGTCCCAATTTCTGATTCAGCTAAAAACCTTGGTGTCTGCATTGACTCTACCCTCTCCATGAACAACTTTGTTTCTCAAACTGCCAGATCTTGCTACTATCATCTCCATCGTATAAGGCTGATCAGGAAGTATCTCTCTGTCGAAACAACTGCAAAACTCGTTCTCTCCTTCATAATGTCTCGCATTGACTATTGCAATTCACTCCTGTCTGGTCTTCCTGCCTCCACCATTCACATCCTACAGCGCATTCAAAACAATGCTGTACGCCTTGTACTCAAAAAGAAAAAAGTTGACCACATATCTCCTCTCCTGGCACAACTTCATTGGCTCTCTGTATCAAAGCGCATACAGTACAAACTAGACACCATGTGCTACAAAAGCCTCAATAACGCAGCCCCCGATTACCTGTCAAGCCTACTTGAGATCTATGTTCCCTCACGTACCCTCCGCTCGGCCTCCGATCCTCTGACTTTTCGCTTTCCACGCACTAAGCTCAATACCTATGGTCCACGAGCCTTCTCTGTTTCTGGTCCACTCTCCTGGAACAAACTTCCTCTCTCAGTCCGTCAGCAACCTACTTTTGTCTCCTTCAAGTCCGCTCTCAAGACTCACCTTTTCTCCTCCGCATAAAATCCTAACCTCACTCAACCCCCCCCCCCCCCTTCTGCAGCCTGTCTCCGCTCGGAGGGGAATCACATGGTTATAATATATAATTGTATATGCTATGCTCTCTATAATTTTCCATTGCTTTTATTCTTGCTTTTATTGCTTTTATTCTTTCTCCCCATTTATAGCCATGCGTGTGTGTGTGTGTGTGTGTGTGTGTGTGTGTGTGTGTGTGTGTGTGTGTGTGTGCGTGCGTGTGCGTGCGTGCGTGCGTGCGTGCGTGCGTGTGTGTCTGCTTCAGCGCTTAGATTTGATTTTATCAAGATTTTGCGCTATATAAATATTGTAATTATTTATTATTATTATTATTGTATGTGTGTGTATGTGTGTATGTGTGTGTGCACAGGAGTGCGTGTACGCGCGTATGTGTACGTGTGAGTGTGTGTCTGTGTGCGTCTGTGTGTGTGTACGTGTGAATGTGTGTGTGTGCGGGCTCTCTCTCCTTCTCTCTCTCTCTCTTTCTCTCTCTCTCTTTCTGTCTCTCTCTCTCTCACTCTCGCTCTCTCTCTCTTTCTCTCTCTCTCTCTCTCTCTCTCTCTCTCTCTCTCTCTCTCTCTCTCTCTCTCTCTCTCTCTCTCAGTGCTTTGTTGCTTTGGTTTGGCCTTTTAACTACAGAAGAAATCCATAGTAAGAAAGAAAATGTATACATAATTGCTAAGTTCCTTTTCATTACCAATTATTCTACTAGCAGTTACTCTAATTGCATTGATCGTGTTATTGGTGAAGAATAAAATCAAACATGCCATCATAATGAATGCAAACAAACAAAGGAAACTATGTAACAGTGACAAAATAATTAGTTTTTTGTTTGTTTGTTTGTTTGTTTGTGTGTTTTCTGCTTTGTTTTGTTTTGTTTATCTGTTTGTTTGTTTTGTATGTTTTTTTTTTGTTTGTTTTGTATGTTTGTTTTGTTTGTTGTTTGTTTATCTGTTTGTTTGTTTGTTTGTTTGTTTTGTTTGTTTGTTCGTTTGCTTGTTTCTTTCTTTCTTGTCTCTCTGTCTTTTTGCCCATCTGTATCTGTCTCTCCCGTATCTGTCTATGTGCGTCTGTGTGTGTGTGTGTGTCTGTGTCTCTTCCAGACACACACACACACACACACACACACACACACACACACACACACACACACACACACACGCACACACACACGTACACGCTTTCTCTCTCTCTCTCTTTCTCTCTCTCTCTGTCTCTTCCCTCCCTCCCTTCCTTCCTCCCTGTCTCCCTCTATCTCTCTGTCTCCCCTTCCTTCACTCTCTCTCTCTTTCTCCTCTCCCTCCCTCCCTTTCTCCCCTCTCTCCCTCCCTCTCTCTCGCTCTCGCCCTCTCCTTCCTTCCTCCCTCCCCCTCCCCTTCTGTTCAATATTCCCTGCACTGTCTTCACCATCATCATCATCATCACCACCACCACCACCACTATTCTCGTTACCATACACAGGTCTAATTATGATATTTCAGTTACTCAATTGTCTTGTTATCTACAGCAAACTGTCCAACTACTGAAAAAATCTTTGGGGAAAAAGAACCAACAATATTGATAGATATCTTTGCCGACTATATGTAAGATGCCAACAGCACACTTGCCTATCTCAAAAGAACTTTTCAACGTGACCTGAAATGTTAGTGTGTTTGTGTAATTGTAAGTATTGACAGCTCTGCAGTGCCATCGCTGTGTTATAGTTCATCCGAACCCTTGCATTTACGCGTAGCATTTGTATGGGGATTGTGTGAGAGAGAAATGAAACGAATTTGAAAATCACATTTTACGATTAGTAACAATAGATGTAATGAGTCTGTTTTCTTTTTCGTTCTTTCGTTAGTTAGTTAGTTAGTTAGATTGTTGGTCGGTTAGTTAGTTTATTGGTTGATTGTTTAGTAGTTTGGTTGGTTTTTCAGTCAGTCAGTCAGTCACTCAGTCAGTTAGTTGGTTAGGTAGTTAATTGGTTGATTGTTTAGTAGGTTGGTTGGTTTTTCAGTCAGTCAGTCAGTCACTCAGTCAGTTAGTTGGTTAGGTAGTTAATTGGTTGATTGTTTAGTAGTTTGGTTGGTTTTTCAGTCAGTCAGTCAGTCACTCAGTCAGTTAGTTAGCTAGTCAGTCAGTCACTCTGTCAGTTAGTTAGCTAGTCAGCCAGTCACTCAGTCAGTTAGTTAGCTAGTCAGTCAGTCACTCAGTCAGTTAGTTAGCTAGTCAGTCAGTCACTCAGTCAGTTAGTTAGCTAGTCAGTCAGTCACTCAGTCAGTTAGTTAGCTAGTCAGTCAGTCACTCAGTCAGTTAGTTAGCTAGTCAGTCAGTCACTCAGTCAGTTAGTTAGCTAGTCAGTCAGTCACTCAGTCAGTTAGTTAGCTAGTCAGTCAGTCACTCAGTCAGTTAGTTAGCTAGTCAGTCAGTCACTCAGTCAGTTAGTTAGCTAGTCAGTCAGTCACTCAGTCAGTTAGTTAGCTAGTCAGCCAGTCACTCAGTCAGTTAGTTAGCTAGTCAGTCAGTCACTCAGTCAGTTAGTTAGCTAGTCAGTCAGTCACTCAGTCAGTTAGTTAGCTAGTCAGTCAGTCACTCAGTCAGTTGGTTAGCTAGTCAGTCAGTAACTCAGTCAGTTAGTTAGCTAGTCAGTCAGTCACTCAGTCAGTTAGTTAGCTAGTCAGTCAGTCACTCAGTCAGTTAGTTAGCTAGTCAGTCAGTAACTCAGTCAGTTAGTTAGCTAGTCAGTCAGTCACTCAGTCAGTTAGTTAGCTAGTCAGTCAGTAACTCAATCCGTTTGTTCGTTCGTTGTTTCTTTCATTCGTGCGATTGTGTGTTTCTTTGTTTGTTAATTACTGAGTGAGTAAGTGAGTGAGTAAGTGACTGAGTGACTGGGTCAGTCAGTCAGTCAGTCTGTCAGTCAATTAGTCAGACAGTCAGTTAGTTAGTTAGTCAGTCAGTCAGTCAGTTAGTTAGTCATTCAGACAGTCAGTTAGTTAGTTAGTCAGTCAGTCAGTCAGTTAGTTAGTTAGTCAGTCATACAGTCAGTTAGTTAGTTAGTCAGTCAGTCAATTAGTCAGTCAGTCAATTAGTCAGTCAGTTAGTTAGTTAGTCAGTCAGTCAGTCAGTTAGTTAGTTAGTAAATCAGTCGTTCAGTCCGTTTCTTCGTTCGTTGCATCTTTCTTTCGTTCGATTGTTTGTTTGTTTATTACTGAGTGTGTGAGTAAGTTAATGAGTGAGTGAGTGAGTGAGTGAGTGAGTGAGTGAATGAGTCAGTCAGTGAGTCAGTGAGTCAGTGAGTTAGTGAGTAAGTTGGATAGGAATGACAAATGTAAAATATGAGAAACCCTTTAAAAAAAAAGCAGAAGATAGGAGGATCACATTCACAGTCTGCCTCTCATCAAAACCGGTCCTATAAGTCAGTAATACCTGTGTGTGTGTGTGTGTGTGTGTGTGTGTGTGTGTGTGTGTGTGTGTGTGTGTGTGTGTTCGTGTGTCTGTGTGTGTGTTCGCTCGCCACCCTGCAAGTGCGTCTAATTCTGTTATAACATCGATTAATTCACATGTTTCTTCACTTACATCCACAGTTATCAACTGTAAAATGTGATTGTCCAAAATGTTCTGCTTTTGATATTTCTTTCCAAAAGTTACTTTTAGAATTACCATGGAGTGATCAGATCTATCATCATCATCATCATCAGGTGCCTTGCCACATGGCGTTGACGATCATAGCCTTCCATCTGTTTCGCTCTCCTGTTACCTCAAGCACCTCTTCCACCCTCTTTGTCTTCGGCCACTCTGCAAGTCCGTCCAATATCTTTTCCCTGGGTCTACCTGGTGCTTTCTTTCCCTCCAGCTTTCCCGTTGTGACCAGGTGCTCCAATTCCCCTTTCCTCATAACATGGCCTGTAAATATTGCCTGTCTTTTCCTAATCTTCCTAACAAATGATCTATTCCTTCACATTATACCTGCATCTTCTAAGTCTAACATTACGTTTTCTTACAGAAGGAAAAAAAAAACTTGTCTGTGTTGTTTTAGGGGTGATGTCTTTCGCCAAGTAAAACGTTGAACTTGAGAATTATTTTCTCGCCACACATCTGTCAAGTTGAATTCCAGCATGTTTTCCATTGACTGTTCCGCTTCTGTA
>JAPXFY010000032.1:46836466-46838966 GCA_030674185.1 Monoplex corrugatus
CTTTCTCTTTTCTTTCTATCTATCTACCTACCTCTCTATCTATCTATCTATCTATCTATGGATCTATCTATCTATCTTTCTTTCTATCTATCTATATATCTATATATCTATATATCTATCTATTTATCTATCTATCGATCTATATATCTATATATCTATCTATCTATCTGTCTATCTGTCTGTCTGTCTGTCTATTACTACCTCCCTACACTATCTACCTATCTTATCTATCTATCTATCTACCTATCATTATCTATCTATCTACTACCTATCATTCTATCTATCTATCTACTTATCTATCTATCTATCTATCTCCCTCCCTCCTTCCCCCCTCCCCTCTCTCTCTCTTTCTCCCTCTGCAAAGAGATTGAGTTTTATTGTAGTGCAATGGACTCAAAATCCGTTGTTCCAAATATAGTCCAATCTGTCAACAGACAAGATGTTTTTCGTGTGGCCCATTTTTATGCCCTAAAAACTTTGTTGGGATCAGCTGAATGCGTTTTACTACTGCCTTCCCTATCTCTCTCCCCTCCATTCGCAGAATGTTTAGAAAATGTAAATACACATTGTTTTCTACACTCATAATTATATTCACCTGCACAGTACTTACAGTAGAGTACTTAAATTCACAACTAAAGTACATGTTGATTTTTTTTGTCTGGTTATTCTTTCGGGGTTTTTTTGTGGTTTGTTTTGTTCTGTTTTTCATTACTTTACAGTTCAAGACTTTAAATACCTTGGAAGGTACATTGACTCCACAGAACAAGACTTCAACACCAGACTCGGAAATGCCTGGGGCACACTAAATAAACTGAACAAAATCTGGAAGCAGAGTGATTACAGAACAACAACAATCTCATCTGATCATAAAACAAGCACAATGAACAAAAAACACTCATTTAACAAAGTAGCTTTGCTTTCGCATGCTGGTCTGTGTTTCACAGTCACAGACAGATGGGAGGCGTCTATTAATTAAAGTGATGGTAATCATTGGGAAGGAGATTGCTTTCTTATGATCATTGTAGTGTGACTATCCAGGGAAACTTGATCTGCGTTATACAAATGGTTGCTTTCTTCACTTTGTGTTCACTAGTACTAGGTCTTGTTGGACAATAGTTGACTGAAACAAAACTGACGGTTGATTCAAGTGATAGTTATCTAAGGAAAAAGATTGCCTTGTGATTATCGTTCTAGTGTGATTAGCCAGGAAAATACGATATGCCTAGTACAAGTGTTTGCTTTGTTCACCTTTTGTTCATATCATACCCTGTTAGTCTTGTTCTCAAGTGACTGACTCGAAACTTCGCGTTAATTAACACGATGGTAATCATTAGTAGAAAGGAGAGTGCTTTGTTGATTTTTATCGGGAGCGACTGTGATGGAAAACCCATCATGCACAGGTGTTTCCTTTGTTAGCCTTTGCTCAGTATTATCAAGTAACAAATCCTGATTATGTTATTGGTCTTGTTTCAGAATCACAGACTGACCCAACATTTTGTACTAATTAAACTGATAGTAGTCATCATCAGAAGGGTGCGTGCATAATTACTGTCTTTTGGATCAGCTTACCAGCTTCTCAACTTACACATTTGTTTATTATCATTCGTTCAACAATTTTGTAAAATAGCAATGGGCATGATTCCTATCCTTTCTATTAGGAATAAAAGTCAAACTCCCTAAAGCATGAATATCTGTGCAAAAAGATGGATAAGGTTGCAGCTTTCATAATTATTTTAAATTTCTCAATGTTTTTATCTATTTCTTTGGTGTCTCTATCTGTGTCTGTTTGTCTGTCTGTTTGTCTGTTTATCTGTCTGTTTGTCTGTCTGTCTGTCTGTCTGTCTGTCTCTCTCTCTCTCTCTCTCTCTCTCTCTCTCCACTAGATTTTGAAGTTGTCTTTGTTCATAACGTTTCACTGCTGTTTCATGGAATAGCTTACCCTGCACACTTATTACAACTACAGATCATAAGCAGGAGATGCATACAGCTCTGGAACATGTGTGCACCACATGCATAGTCATTGACCTCAGCAAGTCCTTATCACATGCACTAAATAACAAAGAACTTCAGACCCTCAAAGGTTACCTTTTTGTCTTTCTGTGTCTGTGTATCTCTGTGTCTGTGTGCCTCTGTGTCAGTCTCTCTGTCTCCCTGGCTCTGTCTCTGTCCCCATCTGTCTGTCTGTCTGTCTGTCTCTGTCTGTCTGTCTGTCTGTCTGTCTGTCTCTCTCTCTCTTTCTCTCTCCCCCCCCCTCTCTGTTTCTTTCACTCTGCTTGACTGTCTGTGTGACTGTCTGCCTGTCTTTTTCTCTCTCTGTCTGCATGTCTGTCTGTCTGTCTCCTCACTCCCTCTCTCTCTGTCTCTCTTCTCTATCTTTCTCCAGTATGTTTTGAAGCTGTCTTCGTTCATAACGTTTCGCTGAAGTTTCATAGACAAGATACGACAACGTTAAGCTTACCCCAAAACACTTAATACAAGTACAAAACAAACTCAGGAGATG
>JAPXFY010000032.1:46846466-46848966 GCA_030674185.1 Monoplex corrugatus
CAGCAATTTCCCCCCCCAAAGCTTCATGCTCCTGGGTACACGGTGTAAGGTCATGGATTCGATACACCGAGACACCTTTGGCTAATGGGTTAAAACATGGAGATTTTTCCCCAATCTCACAGGTCAACATGTGTACATCTGTCAGTTCCTAATCCCCCTTCCTGTGCAAATGCACGAAGAACATCAAACACTCCCATTAAAAATATCTGAGGCTGGCTTATGGAAACACGAAAATGCTCTACATACACGCTTACAAAAAGTTGCACACTGCTATCATCACTACTACTGCTGCTGCTGCTGCTGCTGCTGCTGCTACCACTACTACTATTACTACTACTACTACTACTACTATTATTATTATTATTATTATGAACATTTAGTACGCCTAATCAAATTAATGCCCTAGGCGTTTACAATGGCAAAACATATAACCAGAATCACAAGCACACACACACACGCCCACAGAAGCACCCACGCACACACAAACACAGACACACACACACAAACACACACACAGCATGACATGCAAATACAATGACACATTGACACTAAGACATTATAATGTCACCATTACATTACATGGGGGGAAGGGGGCAGAGATTACCAGTTTTGGGAAACAGGTGAGTTTTGAGGGAGCGTTTGAATGTGGACAGAGAGGGTGAGTATCTAAGAGAGCGAGGTAACTGATTCCAGATGGTTGGAGCTTGATAGGAAAAAGAACGCTGCCCAAACCTTTTAGTGTGGACTATGGGGATACTATAGAGACGGGTATCAGATGAGGACCGCAAAGCTCGAGATGGCGTGTAGAGATGTAACAGATGGGTGAGATACTCAGGACAGGAAGACTCAATAGATTTGAAGCAGAGGCAGGCAATCTTGTAGGATATTCTTTGCTGAACAGGGAGCCAGTGGAGAGAACAGAGCAATGGCGTAACATGGTTAAATTTTGAAGAGCGGAAGATGAGACGGGCAGCATGATTTTGAACTTTCTGAAGTTTGTTAATGAGATGAGAGGGGGAACCAGAAAACTACTACTACTACTACCACTACTACTACTATTACTACTACTACTACTACTACTACTACTATTTGCATAACTACTACTACTACTACTACTTCTTGTAGTACTACTGCTACTACTATCACTACTACTACCACCACTACTGCTACTACTACTACTAAATGAATAAATGAATGAATGGATGAATGAATGGATGAATGAATGAATGAATGGATAGATGAATGAATGAATGGATGAATGAATGAATGAATGAATGGATGGATGAATGAATGAATGAATGAATGAATGAATGAATGAATACAGATAAACATCATTCTATCTAATGTTCATGTTTTCACATGTTCATTCATGGAAGGCAAATATGAATTAATTGGGGGAATTAACACATGAATCAATAAACAAATAGCCAGTCACTGGTGTAAACAGACATGTGTATTTCTATACATTAATAATAGTAGTAGCAAATCCCCTCATGCAAAATAACAGCAAACGGCACAACCTTGAGACAGGTTGATAAGTTTAAATACCTGGGAATTATTATTTCACCAGATGGCAGATGTACATCAGAAATAGCCAGCAGAATCGGCCAATCCAAAACAGCATTCAAGAAGATGAAAAGCATTCTTACCAACAAATGCCTATCAATTAACATCAGGAAGAGAGTTCTTAAATGTTATATAGAACCAACACTGTTGTACGGTTGTGAGGCGTGGACAGTCAACAAAGAAAGCCAGAAAAAAATTGAGGCAGCCAAGATGTGGTTTCTAAGAAGAATTTTGAGAGTTTTACGGACAACAAAGAAAACAAACGAGACAGTCTTGATGGAGGCAGACACAAGAAGATCATTCATATGGAAGATTAGGAAAAGGCAGGCAACATTTATAGGTCATTTTATGAGGTAAGGGGAATTGGAGCACCTGGTCACAACAGGAAAGCTGGAGGGAAAGAGAGCACCGGGTAGACCCAGGGAGAAGATACTAGACGGACATGCAGAGTGGCTGGGGACAAAATGGGTGGAAGAGATGCTTGAGGCAACAAGTGATAGAGACAGATGGAAGTCCATAATCGCCAATGCCATGCGGCAAGACATCTGATGATGATGATGAGCAAAGTAACAAGAGACTTTAGGAAGAGATAAACAGCAGAAGATCCTGCCCCATACTCCTTTGAACTATGACCCATTGAAGACGCGTGCTCATTTCTGCATGAGAATGAGAGAAGAAAGAGAGAGAGAGAGAGGGAGTAACGAGAAAGAGTGAGAGAGAGGGGAGAGAGAGTGGGATGGAGGGAGAAAAGGAGGGAGTGAAGGTGAGAGAGATACAGACAGACAGGCAGAGAGAAACAGACACACAAACAGACACAAAGACAGAGACAGACACACAAACAGAGACAGAGACATACAGAGAGAAGACAGACAGACAGACAGACAGAGGTAAAGTGAGAATTAGAAAGAGGTAAGGAGGGAGGGAAGGTGAGAGA
>JAPXFY010000032.1:46871466-46898966 GCA_030674185.1 Monoplex corrugatus
TGTCATCTGTTTCTTACTCTTTCTCTCTTTGTCTCTATCTCTGTCTTTGTCTAGCTGTCTGTTTGTCTGTCTGTCTCTCTCTGTCTCTGTTTCTGTCCCATCTCTCTCTCTCTCTTTCTCTCTCTTTCTCTCTCTTTCTCTCTCTCTCTCTCTCTCTCCCCTCTCTCTCTCTCTCTTTCTCCACTTTTTGTTTTTGCTTATTCCATGCAATTTCCCCTTCATTCATTAGTTTCTTTGTTTTTGTTGTGTTTTTTTTTTTCGTTTTCCTTCCCCCTAAGTCTTAGTCTTCTTTTCTGTTCTGCACTTTTATACTGGGATATTTTTCTTTCTTGTGTATCTTGTGCTTGAACAATCATTATCACCGTTCCACGGATGCGTTCGTTGCACGCAAGATTTGCGTGTTGAAGACAATGAAAACTTTCGTTATAACGGATGTGTACTTTGTTGAACCCGTCATGCACAGGGCAAGTATAGATGACTGAAGTGGTGTTGTATTGCGTTTTTTCCTTTAAGACTCAATCAATTCTGTATGTTCCAATCTGCCTGGATGATTTTGCTGCTTCTCTTTATAAAGTCATCTCTATCTCTGTTTCTTTCTGTCTCTGTTTCTGCCTGTGTGTCAGTGTGTCTGTGTCTGTCTCTCTTGCTCCCTCCCTCTCTCTCTCTCTCTCTCTCTCTCTCTCTCTGTGCGAGTGTGTGTGTGTGTGTGTGTGTGTGTGTGTGTGTGTGTGTGTGTGTGTGTGTGTATGTTTGTCTTTGTGTCGGTCTGTCTTTCTGACTGTCTTTCTCTATCTCTGTCTGTTATCTATCTACCTTCTCTCTCTCTCTCTCTCTCTCTCTCTCTCTCTCTCTTCTTTCTTTCTATCTACCTACCTCTCTATCTATCTATCTATCTATGGATCTATCTAACTATCTTTCTTTCTTTCTATCTATATATCTATCTATCTATCTATATATTTATATATCTATCGATCTATCTATCTATCTATCTATCTATCTATCTATCTATCTGTCTGTCTGTCTATCTACCTACCTACCTATCTATCTATCTACCTATCATTCTATCTATCTATCTATCTACCTATCATTCTATCTATCTATCTCCCTCCCTCCTTCCCCCCTCCCCTCTCTCTCTCTTTCTCCCTCTGCAAAGAGATTGAGTTTTATTGTAGTGCAATGGACTCAAAATCCGTTGTTCCAAATATAGTCCAATCCGTCAACAGACAAGATGTTTTTCGTGTGGCCCATTTTTATGCCCTAAAAACTTTGTTGGGATCAGCTGAATGTTTTTTTACCACTGCCTTCCCCATCTCTCTCCCCTCCATTCGCAGAATGTTTAGAAAATGTAAATACACATGGTTTTCTACACTCATAATTATATTCACCTGCACAGTACTTACAGTAGAGTACTTAAATTCACAACTAAAGTACATGTTGATTTTTTTGTCTGGTTATTCTTTCGGGTTTTTTGTGGTTTGTTTTGTTCTGTTTTTCATTACTTTACAGTTCAAGACTTTAAATACCTTGGAAGGTACATTGACTCCAGAGAACAAGACTTCAACACCAGACTCGGAAATGCCTGGGGCGCACTAAATCAACTGGACAAAATCTGGAAATCCAATCTACCAGACAACCTGAAAAGGAACTTCTTCCGAGCAGCAGTAGAGTCCGTTCTTACATATGACTCAATCTCTTGGACCCTAACAACGACATTGGAGAAGAAGATTGATGGAGAATATACACGAATGCTGCGTGTAGCCCTGAACAAATACTGGAGAGAACATCCAACTAACAAAGATTTATATGGTAAGATCCCACCAACCAGTAAATCAATACGTCAACAAAGACAGCGCTTCGCGGAACACTGCTGGCGTAGCAAAGAAGAACTTGTGGGGGATGTTCTACTATGGAGACCCAGCCACGGCAAACAAAGACCAGGACGACCAAAGAAGACCTTCATCGACCAACTGATTGATGATACGGGCTGTCAATATGATGAACTACCTACTGCAATATCTGACAGAAAGGGATGGAAGAAATGTGTCATGGATAGCCGAGAAAGCTCGACATGATGATGATGACAGTTTGATTAATTCATACTTTTCTGTTATTGTCCACCCTCCCCCCCCCCCCCCCCCCAAGTGTGCCTCATACTTTTTTCTTCTCTCTTCCTCTGTCTGCTTCTTAACCTTGTTCATTTGTTTTCCGATCTGTCTTTCTTTCTTTCATTCATGAAAATATTTCTTCCTGTCCTTTTTTTCCATTTTATTTTAGGTCTTGTTATCCTTTTTGCATGTTTTGTTCTTATATAGGTCCTCTCTGTCTGTCTGTCTATCTGTACACAGTTATGTCGACTGTTTACGTGTAGAAATATAGCTTAGATTTAACCAACATATTTTCAATAAACTGTTAATATTTTTATTCTTTTCTACTTTTGTCTTCCCTCCCTATGTGTGTGTGTGTGTGCGTGCGTGCGTGCGTGTGTGTGTGCGTGTGTGTGTGTGTGTGTGTGTGTGTGTGTGTGTGTGTGTGTGCACGCGCGTGTGTGTGTGCACGCGCGTATGTGTGTAGTATGTGTAATATGAGAGAGAGAGAGATGGGAGGAGAGAGAGAGAGAAAGACAGAGAGAGAGAGAGAGAGGTGGAGTGAAAGAGAGAATGAGAGAGAAGGAACAAGAGAGAGAGGAGAGAGAGAGAGAGAGAGAGAGAGAGAGAGAGAGAGAGAGAGAATGAGTTAGAAGGGAGAGAGAGTGTGTGATAATGAGAGAGAGTGAGAGAGAGAGAAAGAGTCAGAGAGAGAGAGAGAAAGAGAGAGAGAGAGATAAAGAGAGAGAGAGCGTGCATGTGTAAGTGTAGGGATATGTGCATGTGTGTGTGTGCCCACAAGCATACTTCTGTGGGTATATGTGTTTTAATCAACATTTGGAGAACAACAAAGGAAGGCAGTCTGATAGACACGCGATCATGCAGGAATTTTGTAAACAGTTAATTAATGCGATCATCTTCCCGTTGGAAATGTCAATACACACTGCGTCAACTCAATTTAATGATGTATTCATATCTAGGGACATATCAGAACAATATGATTCAGGAAGTGTACCCATTTGCTCTTTATTTGATAGCCGAGCGTAAATGGGATTAACAAATTCAATTTTGTTTTGAACAGAAAAAAATGTGTGTGCTAGTATATTTGTTTTTGTGAATATTTCATTGTTTGCTTGTTTGTTCGGTTGTTTGTCTGTTTCTTAGTGGTTTGTTTGTTATTTATATCGTACCTCACTTGGGAAATGATCAAAAGAGATGATGTGTTCCAAATCCCCTTCTCTCTCTGTCTCTATCTCTGTGTCTGTCTTTGTCTCTGTCCCTGTCTGCCTTTTTGTCTGTCTGTCTGTCTCTGTCTCTGTCTATTTTCACTTTGACTCTCTGTCTCTGTCTCTCTCTGTCATTCTCTTTTCTCTGTTTTTTTTCTCTTTGTCTCTCTGTCTCTGTCTCTCTCTGTCTCTCTCTCTCTCTCTCTTCTCTCCTCTCTCTTTCTCTTTCACTATTCTCTTTGTCTGTCTCTGTCTCTGTCTGTCTATCTCCCTGTATATGTCTGTCTGTCTGTCTCTCTGTTCTCCTTGTATTGCTCTCTCTCTCTCTCCCTCTCTCTCTCTTTCTCTCTTTCTCTTCTTTCTCTCTCTCTCTCTCTTGTCTCTCTCTTGTCTCTCTCGCTTTGTTCTCTCTCTCTTCTGTCTCTCTGTTCTCTTTGTATTGCTCTCTCTCTCTCTTCTGTCTCTCTCTTTCTCTCTCTCTCTTCTCTCTCTCTTCTGTCTCTCTCATCGTTCTCTCTCTCTCTTCTCTCTCTCTCTCCTCTCTCTCTTCTCTCTCTCTCTTCTCTCTCTCTTTCTCTCTCTCTCTCTTCTCTCTCTCTCTCTCTTTCCTCTCTCTTGTCTCTCTTCTCTCTCTCTCCTCTCTCTCTCTTCTCTCTCTGTTCTCTCTCTCTCTTTCTCTCTCTCTCTTTCTCTCTGTCTCTCTTCTCTCTCTTCTCTCTCTCTTCTCTCTCTCTTTCTCTCTCTCTCTTCTCTCTCTCCTCTCTCTCTCTGTCTCTCTCTCATTTTTTCTTTCCCTTTTTCTCCCTCTTTCTTTGTTTCTCTCTGTCTCTCTGTCTTTTTCTGTCTCTCTCTATTTCTGCCTCTCTTTCTTTCTCTCTCTCTCTTCTCTCTCTCCTCTCTCTCTCTCTCATTTTTTCTTTCCCTTTTTCTCCCTCTTTCTTTGTTTCTCTCTGTCTCTCTGTCTTTTTCTGTCTCTCTCTGTTTCTGCCTCTCTTTCTGTCTTTCTCTGTCTTTATCTGTCTGTTTCTCTGTCTGTCTGTCTTTCTCTCTTTGTCTGTCTCTCTCTGTCTGTCTCTCGCTCTCTCGTGCTCTCTCTCTCTCTCATTCTCTGTCCCTGTGTCTTCTTGTATTGCTCTCTTTCTCTTTCCCTCTCTCTGTCTCTCTCTCTGTTTCTGTCTGTCTGTCTCTCTCTCTGACGCTTGCTCTCTGTGGGAGTTACTCTGCGTATAAACTCTTTCTAAAGCTGATTATACATGTATACCTTTTCTTTATTTTAGTATGTTGTGAATGAGAATACATGCAGCGCATATCTGGACATGTTTATTTAGAGCTGAGTTGAGCTGTGTGTTTGATAAGAGATGAGCACGTATTGATGTTTACGTCGATAAGACATCTGAAGACTGAGTCTGAATTCTCTGTCTCTCATGATCTCTGTGTCTGTCTGTCTGTCTGTCTGTATGTCTGTCTGTATGTATGTCTGTATGTCTGTTTTTGTGTCTCTTTGCCTGTCTGTCTAACAGTCTGTCTGTCTGTCTGTCTAACTGTCTGTCTGTCTGTCTAACTGTCTGTCTGCCCCCCCCCCTCTCTCTCTCTCCTCTCCCTCCCTTTCTCTCTGTCTGTCTGTCTCTCTCCCTTTCTCTCTCTCTTTCTCTTTCTCTTTTTCTCTGTCCCTCTCTTTCTTATTCTCTGTTTCTGTCTCTGCCTCTGTTTTTCTGTCCCTCTGTCTCTCTGTCTCCATCTCTGTCTGTCTGTCTGTTTTTCTCTCTGTCTCTGTCTCTCACTCTCTCCCGTCTCTCTCTCTCACTTTCTCTAGTCTCTGTCTCTCTCTCCTGTCTCTCTCTCCCCTCCCTCGCTCTCTCTGTCTCTTCCTCCCCCCTCTCTCTCTCCTGTCTCTCTCTCTCTCGTCTCTGTCTCTGTCTCTCCCATCTATGTCTCTGTCTCTCTCTCTGTCTCTGTCTCTGTCTCTGTCTCTTCCTCTCTCTCAAATCAGTTTTCTGTTCCTGCCGGCTGCCACGAAGCTTGGTGGTCAAAAGAGTTGTAGTCGGCCACGTCTCCTATCTCTCCACTTGATAAGGCGACATCGCCGTGATATCAGTTCATTTGTATGATGTTCATGACTGCAGGAGGGTGATGCTGTCAGTTTTATAAAAATCGTCAGTTTGAACACGAGGTACATATGGACGTTGACCCAGTTGTGGCCCGTGCAGAGTCTCATCGGGATCACTTGTTGCTCTCTGTCTTTCTCTCTGTCCCTCTCTCTCTCTCACTCGCTCTCTCTGTCTCTGTCTTTTTCGCTTGTGTTTTCTTTTTCTCTCCATCTCTCTCTATCTATCCATTAGCCATTATTACCTATATCACCTACACGTATGTATGCACCATTGTTTTTGTTGTTCACACTTACTTTGTCGTAGCGCTGTCGCCGTAACCTGGCCTCATCAGCGACTGACTGTGTTACTGCTGAGAGGGAAGCGAGGCAGCCGTGAGCGAAACTCGTATCCGTTTGTTGTGTCCAAACTCGAGTTTGGAATTCATGAGTTTCGCTCTTGGTTCATAGTTGTCGATGTTAACAGCCTCGCTCACCTGTCTTGAAATGGCCATGTTGTGTGTCGACGTCACAGCTATGGTGTACTGTGGTGGAGTGACGTCATTTCTGTGGTGTCTGGATGTGTGTCTCCAAAACACAGAATCTTTGTGTCTGTTATTGTGATCTTTCATGTGGCCACGCCCCCAGCTGTACGCACTTCTCCCAGTCTCTCCTAGATATACACATTCACACGCACTACAACTAATCTTATATTCTACATTCTCTCTATGACACTGTCCTTTCGAATTTCCACCACTGCATACCATACACCTCTTTTTGTCATCGCACTCACTCTTCTTGAAGGGGTTTGACTTTTGCACTAAGCTCTTCACACTCCTACCAGACCGTTCCACCACTTTAAACTTAAACCCTGATATACCTATCACACTCTCATACCTCTTCTTTAATTCTGATTTGGGAGTAGCCGGCACAAATAAAACACTAGAGTCACCTCCCCTCTTGAACAAGTTACCTTTCTTCTCTCTCCTATTCTTCTGTCTCTCTTTCTTCTTCCATGCCTTGGGCCTGTACAGGGATTGCTCGCCACTAGTGTCCATAGCTATAAGCTTCTTGTACGCGTGGATTGCTGAACTTGTCACCTCAGCTCTGAAACGCTGATTGTAGCCAGAGTGTTGGAGGCGGAGCATATAATCCTCCACGTAACTCTTGGTCACCTCCCAGGTGAGTTCAGGGCTACAACGGAGAAGGATTCGTAGCACCTCCTGTGTAAGGACAGTTCTCTTTGCAGACCCAGGGAGGGACGAACGCGCACTGACCACCGATCTAGTGGCAACGTCTTTGTAATAGAAGACATGTAGCACCCTGTTCCATTCCTCACCGTCTTCATCTTCTGTACACTCCACCCACATCTTCACGTCGAGAAGTGGAAGCTTTTTGTCGTCATGCAACGAGGGACAGTCTACCTCAAGCTGGATAGACTCATGGATATTGTTCCCTATGCTCCTCACTAGCTCTATGACATGTATATCTCTCTCTAGGTTACTAAAACCCTCACTCCTCACCACTTTGCCATCCTGGAACTTCAACTTCCCATCAGGAGTTTCCATAATCAAGTTAATGTCATCCACATAGCGTCTGTACATTAACACCTTTAACCCTTCCTCACTCACTCTCCGCATCAACTCGCCATCCCACCACGTCCTGAAAACTCTCGCCAACTCGCCAGTAAGCTCAAGCCCTATAGGACCTCCCTTCCTCTGCCTCTTGACATCCTCGTCAAATTGGTACACGTGATGCTTCATGATAAAATTTATCCCTATCTTCAGGGCCTCTGCCAGCATCCTCTTCTCAGTACTCTCATCAGGGGTGAGCTTAGTGGGGTACCATGGAGCATGGCGGTCTCCGACGTCCTTCTTAATAGCACAACCAGTGATTTTGGGTCTGGGCCCCTTCTTGTGTCTTCTCTTTGGGCAGTAGTCAGTTAAACCCAACCGGTCTATTTCTTCTTGGGTCATGTTGACAGCCAAGTAGAGGCTGAGCTCTCTGGTATCTACACCTTTGACCTCGACATCGCTTTCATAAAAAGACTTGGCAACAATGTCGGTAGTAAAGCCCACATCAAGACTGGGGTACAGGGCTTTGACGTCAAGTGACCCTACTATTATGTCCTCCCTCGTACCACGACCATCATTGGCACTATTCATATTCCTAACAGCTGCTAATAGGTCCTCTGTGCTCTCACAAGCATACTGGCTATCCGATCCAATGGGCTTAAGTATCTTACATAAGAAGTGTGACAACTTCCTATTGTAGGCAGCCGTAGCACCACATACGGGTCTCACAGGGGTCCCTCGTCAGGATCAGTAACAACCTTGTGATCTTTTCTCAAGGCATAGATAGGGGCATAGTCACTGTCTTCTACTAGGAGGTTATTTTTCATCCTCTCTACGGTGTCAGTGTTGCCAGTACTGGTGAGGGCACCAGCATGTAGCATCCTACACCACATGGTGGAGTGGGCATTTATAATATCTTGGTACTCTAAATGCTCTTTCTCTGTAATGGGGACATCGTCCTCAATGTGTTCTTGACACACTTGCTTATAGTTGGTCTCAGTGTCCACTGAAAACCTGCCAGACTTATCGGTCTGGAACACAAACAAGTCTTTATTCCTACTAGACTTAAGTTCTTTAAGACCCTGATTCTCGATCTGGCTCAAGTTACTGTGTTCAGGGCTGTTGGAATTTTGGCTAATGAACTCGCTGGTGGTTTCCAGTAGTTTGCACCTCAGGTTTTGGAGACCAACCTCTACATCCTCGCGGAGGGGGAGGGGCAAATACACCCGTTTATTGAAGGGGAGGTCAGTGGGCCTGAGTCTACGCATGTCTAGAGAGTTTTTCTCAATGTCATAGGGCCACACTCTATCATCATAATCAGTGCCACTGTCAGATCTAGAACTATCACTACCAACCTCATCATCATTACCTTTACTCCTCTCGTTCCATCTGTATTTGGTAATGCACTTCTCAATCTCTTTCTCACACTCATTCTTATTCACCTTATCGTATACGGTGAAACGAGGGGGCAAGCTAAGGAAAGCTTCCATCGCTGTGCTGTTTACTCTACTGTACGTCCCACCATACATCCGAGGTTTTGATTCGAATGAATCAGGGAGAGGTCGGTCTTTCACAATAATACCCTCAACCACATCTGGAACCACACTCACTTTCGTCACTTTACCACATCTGCCCTCTAAAAACCTCACCTTATGCACTCTCTTGCTCTTAAGTCCTCTCCTCTGGTAGTCCTTCTCTTCTTCCCACAACTGTAAATACGAATCCAACACTCCTAGCCCCCTGTGCTCTCTCTCCCCTTCTCTCTTCACTTTAGTATTTTATACTTTCGCTTCGTGCAACTTATCCTTCGCATCCGACAAGTTCAGCAATCCACACGTACAAGAAGCTTATAGCTATGGACACTAGTGGCGAGCAACCCCTGTATAGGCCCAAGGCATGGAAGAAGAAAGAGAGACAGAAGAATAGGAGAGAGAAGAAAGGTAACTGGTTCAAGAGGGGAGGTGACTCTAGTGTTTTATTTGTGCCGGCTACTCCCAAATCAGAATTAAAGAAGAGGTATGAGAGTGTGATAGGTATATCAGGGTTTAAGTTTAAAGTGGTGGAACGGTCTGGTAGGAGTGTGAAGAGCTTAGTGCAAAAGTCAAACCCCTTCAAGAAGAGTGAGTGCGATGACAAAAAGAGGTGTATGGTATGTAGTGGTGGGAATTCGAAAGGACAGTGTCATAGAGAGAATGTAGAATATAAGATTAGTTGTAGTGCGTGTGAATGTTTATATCTAGGAGAGACTGGGAGAAGTGCGTACAGCCGAGGGCGTGGCCACATGAAAGATCACAATAACAGACACAAAGATTCTGTGTTATGGAGACACACATCCAGACACCACAGAAATGACGTTACTCCACCACAGTACACCATAGCTGTGACGTCGACACACAACACGGCCCTGTCAAGACAGGTGAGCGAGGCTGTTAACATCGACAACTATGAACCAAGAGCGAAACTCATGAATTCCAAACTCGAGTTTGGACACAACAAACGGATACGAGTTTCGCTCACGGCTGCCTCGCTTCCCTCTCAGCAGTAACACAGTCAGTCGCTGATGAGGCCGGGTTACGGCGACAGCGCTACGACAAAGTAAGTGTGAACAACAAAAACAATGGTGCATACATACGTGTAGGTGATATAGGTAATAATGGCTAATGGATTTAGTAAAACCTACGTGGCGGACTGCTATAATTTGTCAAAATGGTCTCTATCTATCTATCTCTCTTTCTTTCTCTCTCATCTCCTCTCTCTCTCTCTCTCTCTCTTTTCCGCTTTTTTCTTTCTTTTTCTCTCTCTCTCTCTCTCTCTCTCACTCTCTCTCCTCTGTCTTTCTTTCTCTCTCCTTCTCTTTCATCCCCCCTCTCTCTCTTTCGCGTTTCCTCTCTCTCATCTCCCCTCTCTCTCTTTCACGTTTCCTCTCTCCGTTTCTCTCCCTCTCTCCCCCCCTCTCTCTCTCTCTCTCTATATATATATATATATATATATATACATATATATATATATATATATACATACATATATATTTATGTTTATATACATATGTATCTCTATCTCTCTCGTTTCCTCTTTTTTTCTCTCCCTCTTTTTTTGTCTGTCCATTACTCTGTCTCTGCCTCTTTCTCTCTTTCTCTGTCTCCGTCTCTGTCTGTCTCTGTCTGTCTCTCTCTCTCTGTCTTGTTCAACCTGTCTCCATGGTGTAGTGGTTAATTCAACGGACTACCGACTGGAAAGTTGTGGTTTCGAATCCCCATCAGTCCCTTCAAAACTATATCATTGTGGGATTTTTCGGCTCTAACCGGCTCCTACCCAGAATTGTGGGTGCTAAGGACTCATTGGGAAGACCAGAACGACACAGTCGAGTCTCATCCACTTCACGAATGCGTCATTGAGGGTGTTGCTCAAATCTTCTGACCAGCACCGCAGGTGTCTATATTTCTCAGGCCTGGTTGACGCCAGGATATATTATTATAGTAAGCGTAGAGCATAGACCTGTCACACAGCCTCAATCCTAGATGGAACCCCATAGCATCATGATTATCATTTTCATCGACATTATCATCATCGCATCGTAAAAAAAAAGAAAAACAAAAAAACTGTGCCAACTCCTGTGGTCATTAAGATGGCGTAGAAAATGGGACGAAAAACCAAAGAGGTGACACAAACTTAACCCCCCTGAGTGCGATGATCCTTAAATAAATAAAAAATACCAAACAAATCAGCATGTTCAGCTTCGACAGTTGCTGTTTCATATACAGGTAAGTAGTGAACCAGGTGCATCCACTGTCTAATCAGATATACGGGACCATCAATAAGTATTCGTGAACACTGTCCTTTACACGGTCCAGTTCCCAAACTATTTCAGTCCCAATCAGTACAATCCCTTTCCCCCGTGGGGATACTGGGGGTTCTTTCAGTCTAAATAATATCCCCACTTTCTGGAAACTCTGTGCTAGAAATTTCATCTTTTCTGTCACTCTCTTTGTTTCTGCCTAGTTCCTTCGCTTTCTGTCATTTCTTCCTATTATGTTCTGCCTTGCTGGTCCATTCACCTGTATGTGTTCGATACAGTCTTACGTACTTTCTCTTAGGGCTGATATTTGGATGCATGTATTAAGTGCATTTTTGACTCTAGGGAAATGAGATGTCCGAAAGCAATTTTAAGTAATTTAGGCCTGTTTTCTATATATATGTTTTAGTGACCTTTCATATGTCTAGATCCCCTGTGTGATAAACTGAACGGAATGGTCAACGCCAGGGGCGTTGTATTGGATTACGTGCGCGAATGCATTGATATGTGTGCTTCATTTTCTTTTCCTTTTCTTTCCCTGTTGAAGTATTGTGTACGTTTTGAAGGGTTATAGCCCTGATATGGCTCTATGCAGTCGGCTGGGCTTTTAAGCAACAAGAACAAGAACAAGAACAAGAACAACAAGAACAACAACGAAAACAACAACAATGTACAACAACAACAACAACAGCAACAAGAACAACAAGAACAAGAACAACAACGAAAACAACAACAACAACAATAGTGATAATAATAATAGTAATAATGATAACAAGAACAATAATAACAACAACAACAACGATGACGACGACGACGATGATGATGATGATGATACTACTACTATTATTACTATTACTACTACTACTACTACTACTACTGATAATGATAATAATAAAAATGATAATAACAATGGTAATAATAATAACAACACAACAATAGTGATGATGATGATGATGATGATGATGATAATAATAATGATAATAATAATAATAAGCAAAATCCGTTACTGGGTCATCAGCAAACAGCAAACTAATGGATATCGCTCCAGGCCAAACCACACACAATGGAGCTGCATCTGATCAGGTAAGATAAACAAGGCGGATATGTTTACCTCACTGTGAGGAGGCGGGTGTCGAGAAGACGCCATGAACACATTGCAGAGCGCTGCCAATTCTGGATGACTCAGGGAACGTTTAGGTAATTTAGACTTCGGAGTCGGCTAAAGAAGGATTCATCACGCTCAGATAATTCTTTATGCGCTTGGTCTAACACCGTACCAGCAAATGTCTAACAGACACCTCAAACAAACGTATCAAAAACCATATTCCCTGAAAACATCATGAAAGAGGAAAGTGGATGGAGGGGAGAGTGGGTTCATCATCATCATCATCATCATCATCATCATCATCATCATCAGGTGCCCTGCCGCATGGCGTTGTCGACCATGGACCTCCAACCATCTCTATCTCTCGTTGCCCCAGCATCTCCCCCACCCTCCTCATCCCCAGCCACTCTGCAAGTCCGTCCAGCATTCTCTCCCTGGGCCTACCTGGTGCTCTCTTTCCCTCCAGCTTTCCCGTTGTGACCAGGTGCTACAAATCCCCCTTCCTCATAAAATGGCCTATAAATGTTGCTTGTCTTTTCCTAATCTTCCTTATGAGTGATCTACTTATGTCTGCCTCCATCAAGACTGTCTCGTTTGTTTTCTTTGCAGTGCATGGAACTCTGAACATTCTTCTGAGAAACCACATCTCGGCTGCCTCGATCCTGCTCTGGCTTTGCTTGCTGACTGTCCACGCCTCGGATCCGTACAACAGTATTGGTTCTATATAACATTCAAGGACTCTCTTTCTAATGTTAATTGATAGGCAATTGTTGGTAAGAATGCTTGTCATCTTCTTGAATGCTGTTTTGGCTTGGCCGATTCTGCCAGCTATTTCCGATGTGCATCTGCCGTCTGATGAAATGACCGTTCCCAGGTATTTGAACTTATTAACCTGTGTCAAGGTTGTGCCATTTGCTGTTATTTTGCATGAGGGGATTTCATGTTTTTTACTGATCACCATGAACGTGAGTTATAAACCACTAAATTGACATGGCCAGAATGATCATCAGAGCATCAGGATGGCCAGAATACAGAAATGTGGCTTTGTTCTGACTGTTCTGATGGAAGTCAGGACATCAGATCTTGAATCCATTGTTGTACCAAAAAAAACAACAACAAAAAAAAGAAAAGAAAAGGAAAAGAAACAAAACAAAAAAAAGAAGAGGATAAAGGAAGAAGAAAAAATAAAATAATCCACCTGCGTTATGTTAAACTTACGCCAAGTCTGATGTCTTGTCCTGCTACCTATGAATGTTCAAGATCCAAAACAAGTGTGACTGCCCTCGTCCAAGCAAACAGGAACCAAAAACAAAAAAAAACAAAAACAAAAAAGAAAACCGAATCAGAACGCGTATTCAATACAACAAGACAAGACAGGCACAAATTTTCGGCCAACTGGCCTTTGTCAAGCGTGAATGTACGACCACAAACAAACACTAAATATAAAATCATGAGAAAAAGACTAAAACTTCCCTGCCGCCTCGTCCAGTGGGTAAAAAAGGGACTTTTTTTTCTTTTGGTACAACAAGGGATTCAAGATCTGATGTCCTAAGTTCTTTCACAACAGTCAGATAAAGTCCCTTTTTTACCTGCTGGACGAGCAGGCAGGGAAATTTTAGTCTTTTTCTCAGGATTTTATATTTGGAAAATTTGCGCCTGTCTTGTCTTGTTGTATTGGATACGCGTTCTGTTTCGATTTTCTCGTTTTTCTGGTTCATATGAATGTTCATATGAAGGGGGATTTGGAGCACCTGGTCACAACGGGAAAGCTGGAGGGAAAGAGAATACCAGGTAGACCCAGGGAGAGAATGCTGGACGGACTTGCAGAGTGGCTGCGGATGAGGAGGGTGGGGGAGATGTTGGAGTCAATGAGAGATAGAGATGGTTGGAAGTCCATGGTCGCCAACGCCATGCGGCAGGGCACCTGATGATGATGATGATGAATGTTCAGCATGATTCTGCAACCAACACAGTAACGGCGAGGATGAGGGTGAGGATGGGAGTTGGATTGTTGGGTCAAGAAAGAAGCATGTGACCCGTCTGAGGGTTGACCTTCTCAGCCACACATGATCAGTGTAGCGTGCGTAAACAAATGGGACAAACCCAAGCGCACGTACATACGCGTGCACACACACAAACAACACACAAGAACATGCACACCCACTCACATGCACAAACACACACACGCACACACACACACACACACACACACACACACACACACACACACACACACACACACACACACACACATATGTATATATATATGTTGTGTGTGTGTGTGTGTGTGTGTGTGTGTGTGTGTATACACACATAAACACACACGCACACAAACACATACACATACACACACAGGCACATACACAAACACACAAACACACACACTCAAAACGCACACACACACACACACACACACACACACACACGCGCACACACACAGACTCGCACACGCACGCACAAACACACAAACGCAAACGCCCGCGTGCGTGCACACACACACACACACACACACACACACACACACACACACACACACACACACACACACACACACACACAACACAACACCACACACGCGTGCGCACACACATGCACATACACACACACACACACACACACACACACACACACACACACCACACACACACACATACACACATCACATCACAACACGTATACAGAGAAAGAGAGAGAGAGAGAAAGAGAGAGAGAGAGACAGAGACAGACAGAGACAGACAGACAGACAGAGACAGAGAGACACACAGACAGACAGACAGACAAATAGGCAGAGACAGAGAGAGACAGAATCAGCGAGGAGCAAGAGAAAGAGAGAGGGGGAGAGGGAGAGGGAGAGAGAGACTGACAGACAGACAGACAGACACAGAAATTTAGACAGAAACAGACTATGCCCCATCAGAGGACTCAACCCAGAACCCAACGTTATCAGAAGGGCGCCAGAAACAAGTAAGCTAAAGCAGTTTTTTTTTTTAAACGAAACGTAAGCAATGGGCAGGCAATGTGTTTCATCTTCTGAAGGCTGCTAACATTCCTTGCTTGGCTGGAGATGGTGCAGACCTACTTGATGTGGTTCTGTTTTTAGGGTATGTATATCACCTACCTTCAGTTCACCTGTTTCACATTCTGTGTACAACTGTTCGCTTGTTTCCTGTCTATTGGGATGCCAGTTTGTCTTATCGTGCTGTTTTAGTTTGTGTGTGTGTGTGTTGTGGTAGGTGGGTGGAGGCGGTGTGTGTTTGTGTGTGTGTTTGTGTGTGTGTGTGTGTGTGTGTGTGTGTGTGTGTGTGTGTGTTGGGGTGGTGGAGGCAGTGTGTGTTTGTGTGTGTGTATGTGTGTGTGTATGTATGAGTATGTTTGTGTGTGTTCATGCGTGTGTGTGTGTGTGTGTGTGTTGGGGTGGGTGGAGGCAGTGTGAGTGTGTGTGCGTGTGTGTGTGTGTGTGCGTGTGTGTGTGTATGTGTATGTGTGTGCGTGCGTGTGCGTGGGTGGGTTTGAGTGCGAGCGTATATTCACAAGGTTTTGTAGGTCCCTTTCATTTTCTGCAATTAGCTCGGTGTTATCTGCGTATCGAATGTTGTTTATCATTTTCCCTCCAACCTTTAATCCAGGGTCTTCTTCTAGGTTTCTCATGATGTTTTCGCTGTAAAGTGAAAACAGATCTGGTGACAAAACACAACCCTGTCTGACTCCTCTTTTGATGTTTTGGAAAGAGTTTATATTGTTTTCTATTCTCATTGCAGCTCTTTGTTCCCAGTACATATTCCTGATTATTCGTAGATCTTTTCCATCAACATTGAGTCTCTCCAGTTGGTTGATCAATTCTTCATGTCTTACCCGATCGAAAGCCTTGGTATAGTTAACAAAGCATAAATACAAATCCTTATTCATCTCAATTGACCTCTCTATGATAGTTCTTAGGATGTATATGGCATTAATAGTTCCTTTCCCTTCCACAAATCCACACAGTTCTTCTGCTATTTCTTTTTTGATTCTATTCCTTGTCCTCTTCATGATTATTCTTAACAGGAATTTTGTTACATGATTTATCAAACTGATTGTGCGATGGAAGGGACCTACAAAACCTTGTGAATATACTAGAAATCGAAAGCAAAAGTAAGGGGTTGGAACTAAACAGCAGAAAATCTGAAGTCATGGTGATCAGTAAAAACATGAAATCCCCTCGTGCAAAATAACATCAAATGGCACAACCTTGACACAGGTTAATAAGTTCAAATACCTGGGAACGGTCATTTCATCACACGGCAGATGCACATCGGAAATAGGCAGCAGAATCGGCCAAGCCAAAACAGCATTCAAGAAGATGAGAAGCATTCTTACCAACAAATGCCTATCAATTAACACCAGGAAGAGAGTTCTTGAATGTTATATAGAACCAATACTGTTGTACGGATGCGAGGCGTGGATAGTCAGCAAGCAAAGCCAGAAAACAAGATTGAGGCAGCTGAGATGTGATTTCTAAAAAGAATGATGAGAGTTCCATGGACAGCAAAGAAAACAAACGAGACAGTCTTGATGGAGGCAGACACAAGTAGATCACTCATAAGGAAGATTAGGAAAAGACAGACAACATTTATAGGCCATTTTATGAGGAAGGGGGATTTGGAGCACCTGGTCACAACGGGAAAGCTGGAGGGAAAGAGAGCACGAGGTAGACCCAGGAATAAAATGCTAGACGGACTTGTGGAGTGGCTGGGGACGAGGAGGGTGGAGGAGAAGCTTGGGGCAACGAGAGATAGAGACAGATGGAAGTCCATGATTACCAACGCCATGTGTGTGTGTGTGTGTGTGTGTGTGTGTGTGTGTGTGTGTGTGTGTGTGTGTGTGTGTGTGTGTGCGTTTGTGTGTGTGTGTGCGTGTGTGTGTGTGTGTGTTTTGTGTGTGTGTGTGTGTGTGTGTGTGTGTGTGTGTGTGTGTGTGTGTGTGTGTGTGTGTGTGTGTGTGTGTGTGTGTGTGTGCTTGTGTTGAGAAAAAAATAAAAGGATCTTGACATATGCTTAGTTCTTAATGTTTATTTTTGAACCTCGAATGTATAAAGGGTTATTTCATATGTCCGCGATATCTTTTCATATGTACATGTTTTGTTTTTCTAATAGGTTTTTGATGCCATAAATTATCTTATGTTTGGTGTCCGTTTGATACGGAACAAAAAAGTGAATAAAAATGTTTATTTAAAAAATTCTTCCCGTCTCTTGTGATAAAGGTTTGAATTTGGAGCTCATTCATGAAGGTGTCACCACACTCAGACAATTCCACATACGCTCCACCCTATTTTGTCAGCAATTATTGGGCAGAATCCTTAAGATTGCACAAAGCCCTAAGCACTGGCCAATGTCTTGAAATCTGGAGAGGGCGAGGGTGGGGGCAGGCTCAATAAATTTCTGACTCTACCACAATGATGACTGTGACGTTATGCATGTGGAATTCATTCCGTGCGCAGAGACGTCGTCTTCAGAAACTGAAACTGAAACAAGAGGGGGGGGGGGGGGGGGGGGCAGCGAACAATCTGGGATGCACATCAGAAATAACCAACAGAATTGGCCAAAGCCGAAACAGCATTCAAGAAGATGAAAGGCATTCTTACCAACAGATGCCTATCAATTAACATAAGGAATAGAGTTCTTGAATGTTATGTAGAACCGATAATGTTAGACGGTTGTAAGGCGTGGACAGTCAACAAGCAAAGCCAGAAGAAGATTGAGGCAGACAAGATGTGGTTTCTAAGAAGAATGTCGAGAGTTCCATGGACAGCAAAGAAAACAAACGAGACAATCCTGATGGATGCAGACACAAGAAGATCATTCATAAGGAAGATTAGGAAAAGACAGGCAACATTTAAAGGCCATTTTATCAGGAAAGGGGAATTAGAACACTTGGTCACAACAGGACCTCGACATAGACACTGACATTTCTCTCTCTCTCTCTTCCCCCCCTCCCATTTTTTAATTTTTTTTTTATTTTTTAGGATCATCACACCTAGGGAGGTTACCTTTGTGCTCACCTTTTTTTCGTCCCATCTTCTATGCCAACATTAATTAATGGCCACATAAACTGGCACAGTTTTTTTTTAATTATTACTTTTTTTTATTTATTTCTACAATGCGATGATGATGATGTCGATGAGGATGATAACCATGATGCTATGAAGTTCCATCTAGAACTGAGACTGCGTGACGGGGCTATATTCTACACGTACTATCATAAGATATTCTGGCGTCAACCAGACCCGAGAGATACAGACCTGCAGTGCTGGTCAGAAGATTTGAGCAACACCCTCAATGACGCATCCGTGAAGTGGATGAGACTCGACTGTGTGGTCCTAGTCTTCCCAATGAGCCCACAGCACGCCCTGCTCTGGGTAGGAGCTGGTTAGAGCCGAAAAATCCCACAATGATGTAAAGTTTTGAAGGGACAGATGGGGATTCGAACCCACAGCCTTTCAGTCGGTAGTCCATTGCGTTAACCACTACACCATGACGACTGTTTTTTTTTTATCCAATCTTAATGTTTTAATCATTCTGGTGGTGTCAGTTAAAATTTTACAGATCCCTTCTTCCCTAGTCTTACCTAAGTCAAGACATTGCCAGCGCATATGGTTTGCGCAAGCTCGAAGGGTCTGCTAAATGGCTGCTGACAGATTTGGGTAAAGTGGGTGCGGAATGTTTGTCTGCGATAAATCTTTCTGAAATTAGCTTGTAAACCATAATTATATATAAACACTAGCAGCATCTTCTTGGTTAACTAATGGCTCTTAGAATTGTTTAGTTCGTGTCTTGTCTCATTTTGTAAACGCAAAGCATTTGAGTGCTCTACCCTGCTATCAAAAGTTTTCTTTCTGTCTCGAATTCCGTGCCGCTTCTGTGGCACTACCCCCCCCCCCCCCCCACCACTCATTTCACTTCCCTAACACACTTTTAAATCCACCGAAAATGAGGTCATCACGCGAGTAGAGCACGCACGGCCTAAAAATCTCGGACAACGTTTTCTCACAGCGCTGTCATGATAAAGCTGGCCCAACTTTGAACGCCAAGAAAACAAAAGTGAATCATATCGAAGGCAAAGACACTGAAAACAATCGTGACATCTTAATTAACAAAGTCCCTTTAGAAAAAGTTAAGGATTTAAAATATCTTGTCTCTGTAGAATTTGATGATGGAATCTGCTCCAAAGAAATCAAAATAAGAACTGGAACGGAAATAATAATTAATAATAATTACAATATTTATATAGCGCAAAATCTTGATAAAATCAAATCTAAGCGCTGAAGCAGACACACACGCACGCATGCACGCACGCACGCACGCACACACACGCACACACACACACACACACACACACACACACACACACACACACACACACACACACACACACACGCATGGCTATAAATGGGGAGAAAGAATAAAAGCGATAAAAGCAATAAAAGCAAGAATAAAAGCAATGGAAAATTATAGAGAGCATAGCATATACAATTATATATTATAACCATCAACAGGGGCAATGGACAACATGGGGCAGTGCACTCCAAAGAAGTCTCAGCTGGAACGATATGTGGCACATGGCTCCTCTAAGGATAAGCTTCCTCCTCAGATCTGTATATGACCTGTTCCCCTCGAATGCAAACTTAGTGAAATGGGGGAAATCAGACGACCCAGCATGTCCGCTCTGTCAGAAGAAACAAACAGTGGAACATGTCCTAAGCTCTTGCAAAGTAGCGCTAGCCCAAGGAAGGTATACATGGAGGCACAACCAAGTTCTGAAAGTGATCACAGACGTGGTTAGCGAAAAAACCATGACCCCAAACGCAATTGCTATGACAACGTTCTACAAAGCAGGAGGGAAACAGGTCTGGCCCGAAAGTGCTATGACAACCAGCACATTGCCAAAGGGTCTTCTGGATGGAGCAGTCGACTGGGAGTGTACAGCAGACCTCCCAGAGTGGAGAAATTACCCAGATGTCATCAGCAAGACAGGCATGAGACCAGACATCGCTCTCCACTCTGACTCCTCGAAACAAGTGATTCTGATAGAACTCACTGTGCCATACGAAAGCAGAATGGAAGAAGCACATATCTACAAGACCGAAAAATACGCCGGTCTTGCCAGCACCCTGAAGAAAGCAGGTCTGCGGGTCAAAATCTTCGCCATAGAGGTCGGGGCAAGAGGGTTTGTGGGCACCTCCGCTTATGATCTCATGAAACAACTCGCCATTTCTGGGAAGAAGAGGACTAGAGCCCTTAAAGCGATGGCAGAGGCAGCAGAAAGGAGTTCAAGCTGGATCTGGGCAAGGAGGAACCAAAAGTGAACTTCATAAGGATTAAATTCCCTACAGATGATGTGTGCCCCGTTAGCACATTGGTAAAACCGCGTACCGCGTGCCTGTCTTGCTGTCTTGCGTGGGAAAAAAAATAGACAACAGCAGAAGGGCATCCAGGAGTCATGACCTGGATGTGGCCCGGCCCCCCGAGAGTGTAAGGAATTCAGGGCCGAAACACTTGTCTAAAGGGGGTTACTTCTCTGAAGACCTTCTGTTGTCTAGCTCTCCCTAGAGTTTCTTTCTACCTGCACATGGTCAATCCATTGACTTCCGGGAATAGTTCGGAGGACATTCGGGAAAGACCGAAGGACCCTGGGAAAGACTAGATCTGCGGGCTTTGTGGGTTGGCTTCCCACCTTGCCTTTGATAACATGCCACGAGTTCTTTAAATGAAAGATGCTCCCAGGATTCACCGAAAGGGGGAGAGAATGATGAATCCATCGGCACTGACTCCATCACGACTGGAAACGCACAACGGATCATGATTAATGACCAGATGGAATTTCCGTGTGCGTGTGGAAGGAGATTCACCACCAAACGCGGCATGAAGATCCACAAGACAAAAATGGGCTGTTTGAAGACACATACGAACCAGCAGCAGCGCACTGCGATAGCAGATGAGACGTTGGATGACCAAGGCCAGGATTTAAACCATAGTGCCAAGGACATCCACGCTGACGGTTCTGATGCGGATTTTGCACAAGCTCTTAACGCCAAACGTGGAAAACTCAATTTGCCGCCTGCCGGTGCAAAAGAACAATGGGAGAAATTAGATGAGGAACTTGTCCTTAAGCTGAATGCGCTAATAGGGAACAGTACGCTGGAACACAAACTTGACACATACGGAGACATCATATACTCTATCTGCAGGGACACTTATGGAGTGAAGCAGCCAAAGACAAAAACGCCTCCCCAGAAATCCAGAAGACAGCAACAGATGGAGAGCATCCGGAGGGAGAAAAGGAAGCTTAAAAAGCGAATGAAAACTGCCTCAGAATTCGAGAAGCAAGGGCTCCTGGAACTCTGGAAAGATCTGAAGGCCAAACACAATGCTCTCAGCAAAGTGGAATCAGCAAGGCGAAGAAAGAACAAAAAGAAGAAGACTCAAGATCGTTTCTTCAAAGATCCCTTTGACTTTGCAAGAAAGCTGTTTGAACAACCCAAATCAGGGACTCTCACAGTGGGCAAGGAAACCCTAGAGCAGCATCTCAGGGAAACATATTCCGATTCTCAGCGCGAGGCACCACTTGACATCCAGAATCTGGTTTGGCCTGCAGCGCCAGAAGGAAAATTCAATAACAAACCACCAACAATGGATGAAGTGAAGAACGTAGTAAAGAAAGCCAGAGCCAAGTCAGCACCTGGACCAAACGGAATACCATACCTGCTCTACAAGAAATGCCCAAAAGTGCTCGAGTGGCTCCACAAGATGATCCGATCAGCATGGAGGAACCAGAAGATCAGCGACCAATGGATGAGAGCTGAAGGAGTGTACATTCCGAAGGAGCAGAACTCCAGCAGCATCAATCAGTTCAGGCCAATATCACTTCTGAACGTCGAGGGGAAAATCTTCTTCTCTGTTATGGCAGCAAGATTGACAAAATACCTGACTGAAAACAAGTATCTGGATATGTCAGTCCAAAAGGGAATGCCTGGATGCTTGGAACATGCCACGTTGATTTGGGATGCCATCCAAAAAGCAAGAACAGAGAAGAGAGACATTGACGTAGTTTGGCTTGATCTGGCTAATGCATATGGATCAGTTCCACACGATATGATCCAGCTGGCTCTTGAAATGTATCACATCCCAGAAAACATCCGAACAATGCTGAGGAAGTATTTCCAAGGGTTCTCAATGCGGTTCTCTACCAAAGAATACACCACGGACTGGATAGACCTAGAGGTGGGCATTGCAATGGACTGTGCAATCTCTCCCATACTGTTCGTGTTGGCAATGGAAGTCATCTTGAAAGCTGCAATGAAGAGTTCAGGTCCAGTGAATCTGGGAGATGGATATCAGATGCCTCCTCTGAAAGCTTTCATGGATGACACAACAGTCTTGTCCACGGATGAGGAAGAGACACACCAAATCTTAAAGCAGCTGGATGAGCTGGTGGCCTCTTCAAGAATGAGGTTCAAACCTAAGAAATCCCGAAGTCTCTCACTGCGAAAAGGAAAAGTGGCAGATTCAGTCAAATTCATGGTAGCCAACCAAGCCATCCCCACTGTCACAGAAGAGCCAGTAAAAAGTCTCGGAAGATGGTATGATGACTCCCTGAAAGACACACAAAGGGGATGTGAAACCAAGCAAACAGCAGAAGAAGGCCTGAAGAAAATAGATAACTGCGGACTGCCAGGCAAATACAAAGTCTGGTGTCTACAGTTCATGCTGATACCAAAGCTGCTGTGGCCACTGCTAATCTATGACATTTGTACCAGCACAGTCGAAGCAATGGAAGCCAAAATCAACAAATACACAAGAAAATGGCTCGGTGTCCCACCTGGTCTCACTGATGTTGCATTCTACTGTCGTCAAGCAATGCTGAAGCTACCTCTCAAATCCATAGTGGAGGAATACAAAGTTGGAAAAGCAAGACTGTTGAGCATGCTGGAGGAATCGGAAGACAATATCGTGAGATCAGTTCATCCAAAGCTGAGAACTGGCAGAAAGTGGAAAGTCCAAGAGGCTGTAAACAATGCCAAGAGAAACCTCAGCATCAAAGAAATAATTGGACACACGCAAACCAACAGACAGGGACTGGGAGCAACAAAAATGCAGTGGTGGTCCAAAGCCAAAGGGAAGGAAAAAAGAGACATGATCATACAGGAGTTGAAGGAAGAAGAAGATGTCAAAAGAGTGCAGAAGGCAGTCCAGCAAGGTCAACAGGGGCAATGGACAACATGGGACAGTGCACTCCAAAGAAGTCTCAGCTGGAACGATATGTGGCACATGGCTCCTCTAAGGATAAGCTTCCTCCTCAGATCTGTATATGACCTGCTCCCCTCGAATGCAAACTTAGTGAAATGGGGGAAATCAGACGACCCAGCATGTCCGCTCTGTCAGTAGAAACAAACAATGGAACATGTCCTAAGCTCTTGCAAAGTAGCGCTAGCCCAAGGAAGGTATACATGGAGGCACAACCAAGTTCTGAAAGTGATCACAGACGTGGTTAGCGAAAAAACCATGACCCCAAACGCACCAATTGCTATGACAACGTTCTACAAGGCAGGAGGGAAACAGGTCTGGCCCGAAAGTGCTATGACAACCAGCACATTGCCAAAGGGTCTTCTGGATGGAGCAGTCGACTGGGAGTGTACAGCAGACCTCCCAGAGTGGAGAAATTACCCAGATGTCATCAGCAAGACAGGCATGAGACCAGACATCGCTCTCCACTCTGACTCCTCGAAACAAGTGATTCTGATAGAACTCACTGTGCCATACGAAAGCAGAATGGAAGAAGCACATATCTACAAGACCGAAAAATACGCCGGTCTTGCCAGCACCCTGAAGAAAGCAGGTCTGCGGGTCAAAATCTTCGCCATAGAGGTCGGGGCACGAGGGTTTGTGGGCACCTCCGCTTATGATCTCATGAAACAACTCGCCATTTCTGGGAAGAAGAGGACTAGAGCCCTTAAAGCGATGGCAGAGGCAGCAGAAAGGAGTTCAAGCTGGATCTGGGCAAGGAGGAACCAAAAGTGAACTTCATAAGGATTAAATTCCCTACAGATGATGTGTGCCCCGTTAGCACATTGGTAAAACCGCGTACCGCAGTTCTGAAGCGCAGAATCGCCCAGGTTCGCTCCCCGGCGTGGGAAAAAAAATAGACAACAGCAGAAGGGCATCCAGGAGTCATGACCTGGATGTGGCCCGGACCCCCGAGAGTGTAAGGAATTCAGGGCCGAAACACTTGTCTAAAGGGGGTTACTTCTCTGAAGACCTTCTGTTGTCTAGCTCTCCCTAGAGTTTCTTTCTACCTAACCATGTGATTCCCCTCCGAGCGGAGACAGGCTGCAGAGGGGGAGGGGGGGGGGGGGGTTGAGTGAGGTTAGGATTTTATGCAGAGGAGAAAAGGTGAGTTTTGAGAGCGGACTTGAAGGAGACAAAAGTAGGTTGCTGACGGACTGAGAGAGGAAGTTTGTTCCAGGAGAGTGGACCAGAAACAGAGAAGGCTCGTGGACCATAGGTATTGAGCTTAGTGCGTGGAAAGCGAAAAGTCAGAGGATCGGAGGCAGAGCGGAGGGTACGTGAGGGAACATAGATCTCAAGTAGGCTTGACAGGTAATCGGGGGCTGCGTTATTGAGGCTTTTGTAGCACATGGTGTCTAGTTTGTATTGTATGCGCTTTGATACAGGGAGCCAGTGAAGTTGTGCCAGGAGAGGAGATATGTGGTCAGCTTTTTTCTTTTTGAATACAAGGCGTACAGCATTGTTTTGAATGCGCTGTAGGATGTGGAATGGTGGAGGCAGGAAGACCAGACAGGAGTGAATTGCAATAGTCAATGCGAGACATTATGAAGGAGAGAACGAGTTTTGCAGTTGTTTCCACAGAGATACTTCCTGATCAGCCTTATACGATGGAGATGATAGTTGCAAGATCTGGCAGTTTGAGAAACAAAGTTGTTCATGGAGAGGGTAGAGTCAATGTAGACACCAAGGTTTTTAGCTGAATCAGAAATTGGGACTGATGTGTTACATAATGGGAGAGAAAGAGAAGGCAGCTGAGAAAGTTTCTGACGGGTGCCAATGAGGATAGCTTCTGTCTTGTCGTCATTAAGCTGAAGTTTATTGTGTGTCATCCAGTTCTTAATGTCCGAGTAACACTCAGTGGTGCGAGTCAACAGGCGCTGTATATTATCAGGTGAGTCACTGTCTTGAAGTTGGGTGTCATCAGCATAGAAGTGGTGTTTTATAGAGTGGGAGTTGATGATGGTGGACAGGGGGAAGTGTAGAGAGTGAAAAGAACAGGGCCAAGGACAGATCCTTGTGGAACACCACAGGTCAGGTATGCAGGTTGAGAGTAAGTGCCATTGATGAGAACAGTTTGTTTTCTGTTTGATAGGTATGAAGTGAACCAGGACAGAGCAATGTCAGAGATGCCAAAAGTATGATGAAGTCTAGAAAGGAGAATACCATGACCAATGGTGTCAAAGGCTGCAGACAGATCAAGGAGTGTGAGGAGAGAGACTTTGCCAGTATCAGTTGCAAGGAGGAGATTGTTGAGAATGTGTAGTAGGGCAGTTTCAGTGCTATGGCAAAGCAAAAAACAAACAAACAAACAAAAACAAACAAAATTCCAACTCAACAACATCTGGAAAGACAGAGGCATACCAAATGGCCTGAAAGTTAGACTTTTAAAATGTTTGATCCGGCCAGTCATGATTTATGGCTGCGAAGCCTGGACTCCGAGAAAATCTGATTGCAGAAGAATTGAGGCAGCCGAGAGGTGATTTTATCGGAGATTACTAATGGACAGATAGAAGAACTAATGAAAGTGTCCTGAAGAACTTGATACCACCAGAAAACTGCTAGCAGACACCAATACGAGAAGACTAAAATACCTCGGCCTTGTTTACAGGAACATTGACCTCATAGCAACCATCTTTCAAAGAAAAAACAGTGGCAAAAAAAAAAAAGAAAGAAAGGAAAACCTCCAATCTCATACATCTAGAACGTAATACATCCACACATCATCATCATCATCATCATCATCATCATCATCATACATCATCATCATCATCATCATCATCATCATCATCATCATCATCATCATCATCATCATCAGGTTCCCTGCCTCATGGCGTTGGTGATCATGGACTTCCATCTGTCTCTATCTCTCGTTGCCCCTAACATCTCCCCCACCCTCCTCGTCCCCAGCCACTCTGCAAGTCCGTCCAGCATTTTCTCCCTGGGTTTACCTGGTGCTCTCTTTCACTCAAGCTTTCCCTTTGTGACCAGGTGCTCCAAATCCCCCTTCCTCATAAAATGCCTATAAATGTTACCTGTCTTTTCCTAATCTTCCTTATGAGTGATCTACTTGTGTCTGCCTCCATCAAGACTGTCTCGTTTGTTTTCTTTGCTGTCCATGGAACTCTCAACACTTTCTTAACCACTCTCGAGCCTCAATCTTGTCTGCTGTTATTGTCACGCCACATCCGTACACATGTTGGTCATATAACATCAGACTCCTCCGATTTAATTGATGGACTGTGATAAATGCTTTCATTCTTGAAGCGTTTGCTTGCGTTTCGCTATTTCCGATTGCATCTCGAAATACCGTTCCAGTATTGACTAACCTTCAGTTGTGCCATTGTATATTTTGCATAAGGGATTCAGTTTTACTGATCACATGACTTCAGTCTTCCTGCTATTAGTTCCACCTTACTTGCTTCTATTCTAGTAATTCCAAGTTTAGGTCCTTCGCTTCTGCAATTAGCACGTGTCGAATGTTGTTTATCATTTTATCATTATCATTCATCATTTTCATAACCAACATCAGTGGCCTAAATATCCAAGAAACTGGCTACAAAAAACAAGACAGTGCGGCGTGGAAGAGAGATGGTGGTGTCAAAATGTGCAGTGCCAACACCGAACCCGGTGACGCTGACAGGTGAGGTCATGATAAGAATGGGGATGAAGTGAGTGCTACTTAGAGTTTCTTCCGTATTGACACTGTGAGACAGCGATGTACTCAACCCTGATTTTTGAAATGCATTCTGCCGTCACCCAGATCCGAGAGATGAAGACACCTGCAGTGTTGCTCGGAAGAATGTAAAACAACACGAAACGATATCATCATCATCGTGCGTGTGTCTGCAGCGTGTGTGTCGTTCAGCGCTAGATTGTTTTATCAGATTGTGTAAAATGTAATATTATTATATATATTATATAGAGCTTGCTCGGCTCTCCATAACACGTTTCTTCCATCCTTCTCTGTCAGACATTGCAGTAGGTAGTTCATCATACTGACAGCCCGTATCATCCATCAGTTGGTGATGAAGGTCTCTTTTGGACGTCCTGGTCTTTGTTTGCCGTGGCTGGGTCTCCATAGTAGAACATCCCCCACAAGTTCTTCTTTGCTACGCCATCAGTGTCTGAAATGTGACTGAAACTTGAATATGTGGTCCGTATTTTCGTAACGACCCTACAGCTCGCTCAGCTCTGTGTAGGATCTGCTCAGAGCTGAACATTCTCACGCCTTTTTCTTCTTCCTGGCGATGGTTCGAATTCGAAGCTCCAAGTTAACAGACCATTAGGCTAACCACTTGGCCTCGCTGACTGGTA
>JAPXFY010000032.1:46901466-46903966 GCA_030674185.1 Monoplex corrugatus
CCCCATCCCCCCGAATAACCACATCTAAGCAATAGGAAACAGCTTCCAGATAAACTATCAGTTGATCCGATAATAAAAACGTGTTGGCAGAAATTTTATCTTCTTGGAATGGGCACTACCAGTCTGCTCCACAAGAGTTCTGCGAGTTGATCTCATGAAAAAGAAAGATAAAAGAAAAAAAAGGCATTCTGTCAGCCACTCCTGCCCTACTTTGCACCTCTGGGTGAAAGGTTAGCACCACATGATGTGTTGATTTTTTTCAGGGGGGTTTAGTGCTGTGTTTTATTAATTACAAGCTTCCACTTCGTGCCACACGTGAGATAGCAAGAACGTTTGTGTGTGTGTGTAGTGTGTGTGTGGTGTGTGTGTGTTGTGTGTGTGTGAGAGAGAGAGAGAGAGAGAGAGAGAGAGACAGACAGACAGACAGGCAGACAGACAGACAGACAGACAGAGACACAGAGAGACGACGAAGACAGAGAGAGAGACAAAAACAGATAAGAGACAGAGAGACAGACAGACGGACAGAGACAGAGAAAGAGGGAGAGACAGAGAGAAAGAGAGACATAGAGAAAAAGACAGAAAGTGTGTGTGTGTGTGCGTGGGAGAGAAGAGAGAGAGAGAGAGAGAGAGAGAGAGAAGAGAGAGAGAGAGAGAGAGAGAGACAGAGACAGAGACAGAGACAGAGACAAAGACAGAGACAGAGATAGAGAGAACAGAAGAACAACAGAAAGAAGAAAGAATGACAATGATAATGATCATCATCATCATCAGGTGCCTTGCCGCATGGCGTTGGCGATTATGGACTTCCATCTGTCTCTATTCTTGTTGCCTCAAGCATCTCTTCCACCCTCCTTGTCCGCAGCCACTCTGCAAGTCCGTCTAGCATCTTCTCCCTGGGTCTATCCGATGCTCTCTTTCCCTCCAGCTTTCCTGTTGTGACCAGGTGCTCCAATTCCTTTTTCCTCATAAAATGGCCTATAAATGTTGCCTGCCTTTTCCTAATCTTCCTTATGAATGATCTACTTGTGTCTGCCTCCATCAAGACTGTCTCGTTTGTTTTCTTTGTTGTCCATGGAACTCTCAACAACCTTCTTAGAAACCACATCTCGGCTGCTTCAATCTTGTTCTGGCTTTGCTTGTTGACTGTCCACGCCTCGCAACCATATAAAAGATTGGTTCTATATAACATTCAAGAACTCTCTTCCTGATGTTAACTGACAGGCATTTGTTGGTATGAATGCTTTTCATCTTCTTGATAATGATACTGATACTTTATTTTCTAATGAGAAGTTATTCACTAAAAAGCCATCATTCAAACTTTCGACGGTTACGTGCTGGTTGTTTTCATGCTTACATGTGCCACTCACTGATAAACTTACAGCACTTCAGTTTCACTTTCAGTTTCAGTTTCTTAAATGATGTCTCCTCGCTCGGAATGAATTCCATATGCACTAACGTCATAGGTGCCCATGTGATGGAGAAAATCCAGAATGATCACGGCACAATCCTTAAGCCTGCACATAAACCCAAGAGCTGGCCAGGTCCTGATGTCCTACCTAGATAGTTCCATTACCCTGGAGTCGTAGAGAAGAAAAGGTGGCAGAGACCTCAACTTTTCCCGGGGCCAACTCCGCGAGGGCGGCGCCCATCCCCTCTCCCTCGATTCAAATTCATATTCATATTTACATATTTTTACCAAGTTTCAGAAAGGCAAGAAGGCTAATTGGTCTTCAAGGGGTGGGACCTGGGAATAATATCTTCCAATGTTCAAGGATTGTTTCAATTCAACTGCCTAGGGATCTTAAGTGTGCGCAGCCAGAAGACACACGGGTCGGACTCGTTTTTCGTCCACTTTCGAAGGACTAGACGTTCAGTTCGATTTTGTGGTCAAACTGGAGAAAAGTGAAAACCTCTACGGGGAGCGAACCCTGGAACCTCGAGTTTAGTTTTTGGTTGGCGAACGTCTGAACCATTCTGCCACTCTTCTCCCTGTGATTGATTTTGATTGATTGATTTGGTTCAGGTTTTACGTCGACACCCACTCAGGTGATATGGCCGACGGGGATAACCATCCCAGGGAAGTGGGAGAAGGGAAGGGGGAATGGGGATTGATCTAATCTTATACTGACACCACCAGAACAACAATGATGATAAGATCGGACAGTTAGAAGGCCAGTTTTAACTTTTTCACATCGTAACGCTAGGCTGTTTCTCGCGGAGAACCGCATGCGCCGGAACGCTAGGGGTATAGCGTTAAGCAAGCTCGCCGCTGACAACGTAACGCTAGGATTCTAGCGTCTTGCGTTAGAAAATTCCTATGTGAAGCCAGTTACGGTCTAAGGGAAAAAAAACTCTATTATAGTATCAAGTAACCATTTCTAAATACTGTGAGAGTGATTTCCCGAGTAAAAAAGTCTATTTGAAGAACTTTTCGGGCACGAGAACAACGTCACCCGAACCGCGTGCTTCACTGAAACAAAGGCAAAATGGAGCGCCCTGC
>JAPXFY010000032.1:46908966-46923966 GCA_030674185.1 Monoplex corrugatus
TGTGTGTGTGTGTGTGTATGCTGATTTCACATATCAACAGGTATACAGACCTCCATGTGCCTGCGCATTCCGTATGCAGTGTACCGAATAGGCAGGAATATGCAGGTTAAAGATAATGTTAACAATGTAAGTGTCTGGTGTCTTATGCGAACAAGGAAACACCCAGCAAACTTGCTCACCAAAGATGCAAACTGTACAACAACACAGTGTAGTGTGGTCAGCTCACCTAATATCTTGAGTTCCTCATACTCCATGCAACAACATAGTGGTCAGCTCACCTAACATCTTGAGTTCTCTGTACTCCATACAACAACATAGTGGTCAGCTCACCTAACATCTTGAGTTCTCCATACTCCATACAACAACATAGTGGTCAGCTCACCTAACATCTTGAGTTCTCTGTACTCCATACAACAACATAGTGGTCAGCTCACCTAACATCTTGAGTTCTCTGTACTCCATACAACAACATAGTGGTCAGCTCACCTAACATCTTGAGTTCTCCATACTCCATACAACAACATAGTGGTCAGCTGACCTAACACCTTGAGTTCTCTGTACTCCATACAACAACATAGTGGTCAGCTCACCTAACACCTTGAGTTCTCCATACAACAACATAGTGGTCAGCTGACCTAACATCTTGAGTTCTCTGTACTCCATACAACAACATAGTGGTCAGCTCACCTAACACCTTGAGTTCTCTGTACTCCATACAACAACATAGTGGTCAGCTGACCTAACACCTTGAGTTCTCTGTACTCCATACAACAACATAGTGGTCAGCTGACCTAACAGCTTGAGTTCTCTGTACTCCATACAACAACATAGTGGTCAGCTCACCTAACATCTTGAGTTCTCTGTGCTCCATACAACAACACAGTGGTCAGCTCATCCAACAGCTTGAGTTCTCCATACAACAACATAGTGGTCAGCTCACCTAACATCTTGAGTTCTGCATACTCCATACAACAACATAGTGGTCAGCTCACCTAACATCTTGAGTTCTCCATACTCCATACAACAACATAGTGGTCAGTTCACCTAACACCTTGAGTTCTCCACACTCCATACAACAACATAGTGGGCAGCTCACCTAACAGCTTGAGTTCTCCATACTCCATACAACAACATAGTGGTCAGCTGACCTAACACCTTGAGTTCTCTGTACTCCATACAACAACATAGTGGTCAGCTCACCTAACACCTTGAGTTCTCCATACAACAACATAGTGGTCAGCTGATCTAACATCTTGAGTTCTCTGTACTCCATACAACAACATAGTGGTCAGCTCACCTAACACCTTGAGTTCTGCATACTCCATACAACAACATAGTGGTCAGCTCACCTAACACCTTGAGTTCTCTGTACTCCATACAACAACATAGTGGTCAGCTGACCTAACAGCTTGAGTTCTCTGTACTCCATACAACAACATAGTGGTCTGCTCACCTAACATCTTGAGTTCTCTGTGCTCCATACAACAACACAGTGGTCAGCTCATCTAACAGCTTGAGTTCTCCATACAACAACATAGTGGTCAGCTCAACAAACATCTTGAGTTCTGCATACTCCATACAACAACATAGTGGTCAGCTCACCTAACATCTTGAGTTCTCCATACTCCATACAACAACATAGTGGTCAGTTCACCTAACACCTTGAGTTCTCCACACTCCATACAACAACATAGTGGTCAGCTCACCTAACATCTTGAGTTCTCCATACTCCATACAACAACATAGTGGTCAGCTCACCTAACACCTTGAGTTCTCCACACTCCATACAACAACACAGTGGTCAGCTCACCTAACATCTTGTGTTCTCTGTACTCCATACAACAACATAGTGGTCAGCTCACCTAACACCTTGAGTTCTCCATACTCCATATAACAACATAGTGGTCAGCTCACAACAACATAGTGGTCAGCTCACCTAACATCTTGAGTTCTCCATACAACAACATAGTGGTCAGCTCACCTAACAGCTTGTGTTTTTCATACTCCATACAACAACATAGTGGTCAGCTCACCTAATATCTTGAGTTCTCCATACTCCATACAACAACATAGTGGTCAGCTCACCTAACATCTTGAGTTCTCCATACAACAACATAGTGGTCAGCTCACCTAACATCTTGAGTTCTCCATACCCCATACAACAACATAGTGGTCAGCTCACCTAACATCTTGAGTTCTTCATACTCCATACAACAACATAGTGGTCAGCTCACCTAACATCTTGAGTTCTCCATACAACAACATAGTGGTCAGCTCACCTAACAGCTTGAGTTCTCCACACTCCATACAACAACATAGTGGTCAGCTCACCTAACATCTTGAGTTCTTCATACTCCATACAACAACATAGTGGTCAGCTCACCTAACATCTTGAGTTCTCTGTACTCCATACAACAATATAGTGGTCAGCTCACCTAACATCTTGAGTTCTCCATACTCCATACAACAACATAGTGGTCAGCTCACCTTACATCTGGAGTTCTCTGTGCTCCATACAACAACATAGTGGAATGGCCAGGAAATGGCAAGCATTCAGTGACAAGGAATAGCCAGAAAATTGCGATCATCCACTTGCAGGGAACAGCCAATAATTGGAAGAATACATAAGAACAGAATACATGTATATACATGGAATTCCAAGCGTCAATGAAAAAAGAAAAGTCAGGAAATTAAGAGTATCAATCAGTAAAGAATAGTAAAAAAAACATGTAAGCATGGATTAGAAAACAATAGCCATGGAATTTCAGGAAACAGCAAGCGTCCATTAAGACAGAAAAGACGGGAGAGTTCAAACTTCAAATTTCAAATATATCCCTGACAAGCCAATTTATGGAAGGTAGTTTTTACATTTGCGTTTACAAATACACACACACACACAACACACACACACACACACACACACACACACACACACACACACACACACACACACACAAACAAACACACACACACACACACACACACACACACACACACACGCACATACACATTCACACACACACACACACACACACACACACACACACACACACACACACACACACACACACACACACACTCCATCCCCGTTACCACCTCCCCAAAATTCGCCCACGAGAACAACCAACCTCCCCCTTTTTTTTGTGTAATCTTTTCTTCCTCTATCTTGTCCCTCTCCACGACCTGGTCCTCTTGTGAAAAACAAATCTTCAGGCATTCCACTTTTTCCCCCTGAAAACCCAACGATTTATGCAATCTAATTCTGCTGTTATGGCCTAGGTGCCCCAAAAGAGCTAGTGAAAAGACAGAAAACGAAGGTATTCCAGTGCACAAGAAAGTATAGTGGGGGGAAATCGCTTTGTTTGCATTGAACTGTGTTTAGTGTGAAGCGACCCTGGAGATTTTTATGAAAAGGGGGATGCCATCAAGACTTTAGGCTATTTAATCTCTCTATCTACATCTTCTGACGAATTCTGTGCAAGTTAACATGTACGAAAACAAGAGTCCTATAGAGAATAGAAATAATGTATTGTCTGTCTGTCTTCCTAAGTCTTATTTTCTCTGTCTCTCAGTCTCTGTCTCTCTGTCACTGTCTCTGTCTGTCTGTCTCTGTTTCTGTCTTTCTGTTTCTGTGTCTCTGTCTCTGTCTCTGTCTCTGTCTCTCTCTCTCTCTCTCTCTCTCTCTCTCTTCTGTCCCCCTTTCTGGTTCTGTGTCTTTCTCTCAATATCTCTGTCTCTGTATGTCTGTCTTCCTCTTTTTTGTATCCCTGATCTGTGTCTTTATCTGTGTCTGTCTGTCTGTCTATCTAACTGTCTTTGTCTCTTTTCTCCCTTTCCCCCCTCTCTCTTTCTCACTCTCTCTCTCTCTCTGTTTTTCATTGATGAGTCTGGCCCAGTGCAAATCTGCCTAGGGCTGTTAGTAAAAGAGGAGGCAGGGAAGACATTACGTAGTTTTCTTTCTAAGCCTGCCCCTATTTCAACTGAAATACACATCCACTGTACACACACACCCGCTCATATACACACAGACTCACGTGCCACTTACATTAACTCTTTCACCGCCAAGTTTCCCCAGGAACGGTACTGCTCAGAGCCAAGTATATTTTGGCCAGCCAATTTTGCATCGCAGTATGCATTTTTAAAAGCTTATATCTCAAAGACTATTAAAGATTTTCACTTATTTTTGTTTGCTGTGTAAAGGGCAGATGTTGTATTTATATGTGATTGCTGCTTATGTTTATGTGCTTGATTGATTATTCCACAAATAATCTTATTATAAAGAATAACATTTTTTTTCATACAGTTTTTAGTTGTACTACTGATCTTATTTCGTGAGTTGTTCACCAGAAATCATTACAATAGATGAGGAAGAGCAATGGCAAATCTACACACAAAGTCAGCTGTTTGATTGTTCTACTCGGAGTAGAAGACAATGCGTGCCAATTTGCAGCCATTTTGGAGAAAACGCTTCGGAGAAAACGTGACATAAATTCCGAGAGTTAACAAAGCCACACTTCGGCCTTACTGCAGAAAAACTAGGTCGCTGGATACAGTTTAAAAATAGCACAGTCACCTGCATTCACCAGTGGAGCTGACAGAAGCTTTCTACCCGCGTGAAAAGTCATTGTTTAGTATGACCCGTCCAAGTCGCACAAATGCGACCATGGCAGTCCTACGGGAAGTCGCTTGATTGCGACCATGGCGGGAAAAGAGCTAAGAACAGACACAAGCATAACCTGCCACCTGTACAGGCTGATATTCAAGGAATTTCGATGATATATTAATATGCACAGGCACAGATTTCTGCGTGGTATGATGTTAATTTGAACATTGGAATGATATCTATAGCAGCAGTTTGGAACATTAAATATGAATTTCTCTGTCTCTGTCTCTGTCTCTGTCTGTCTTTCTGTCTGTCTGTTTGTCTGTCTTTCTCTCTCTATCTCTCTCTCTCTCATTCTCTCTGTCTCTCTGTTATTCTGTCTGTCTGTCTCTCAGTCTGTTTCTCCCTCCCGTCCACCCCCAATCTCTCTCTCTCTCTCTCTCTCTCTCTCTCTCTCTCTCTCTCTCTCTCTCTCCTTCTCTCTCTCTCTTACTCTCGCGTGTCGTTTTCTTTCTTTCCCTTTCTTTTTTGGCCAGGAAGTTGGTCTGTGACCCCATAAGAGTTTCAGATTGTACACACACACACACACACACACACACACACACACACACACACACACACACACACACAACACACACACACACACACACACACACACACACACACACACAAATACATGTGTGAGCGCGCGCACATACACACATACACATGCACATGCACACACACACACATGCACATACACACGCACATACACACACACATACACATACACATACACACACACACTCACACGTACACATACACACACACACACACGCACACACACACACACACACACACACACACACACACACACACACACACACACACACACCATCCTCGTTACCACCTCCCCCAAATTCGCCCACAAGAACAACCAATACCCCCCTCCCTTTATTTTTTTAAATATTTTTTTCCTCTATCTTTTCCCTCTCCACGACCTGGTGAAAAACAAATCTTCCAGCATTCCACTTTTCCCCCTGAAAACCCAACGATTTATTCAATCTAATTCTGCAGTTATGGCCTACAGGCCCCAAAAGAGCTAGTGAAAAGACAGAAAGCGAAGGTATTCCAGTGCACAAGAAAGTATAGTGGGGTGGGGGGGGGGGAGGGAAATCGCTTTGCTTGCATTGAACTGTGTTTAGTGTGAAGCGACCCTGGAGATTTTTATGAAAAGGGGGATGCCATCAAGACTTTAGGCTATTTAATCTCTCTATCTACATCTTCTGACGAATTCTGTGCAAGTTAACATGTACGAAAACAAGAGTCCAATAGAGAATAGAAATAATGTATTGTCTGTCTGTCTGTCTTCCTAATTCTTTTTCTCTCTGTCTCTGTCTGTCTGTCACTGTCTCTGTCTGTCTGTCTCTGTCTGTTTCTGTCTTTCTGTCTTTGTCTCTGTCTCTGTCTGTCTTTCTGTCTTTGTCTCTGTCTCTGTCTATCTCTCTCTCTGTCCAGCTGTTTGTCTGTCTGTCTGTCTCTTTCTCTGTCTTTCTGTCTGTCTCTCTGTCTATCTCTGTCTCTGTCTGTCTGTCTCTCTCTCTCTCTATCTTCAGGCCCCCATCTGTGTCTGTCTCTGTCCTGTCTCCTTTCTCCCCTTTTCCATCTCTCCTCTCTCTCTCTCTCTCTCTCTCTGGGTCTGTTTCTCTCTTTCTCTCTAAGTTTGTTTCTTTCTCTCTCAATGTTTCCCTTTCTGTCTGTCTGTCTGTCTCTCTCTCTCTCTGTCTCACGTACACTAGAAACACAAACACACACAAACACACACACAAAAACCCTTCACACACACACACAAACACACACACACACACACACACACATACCATCCCGTTACCACCTCCCCCAAATTCGCCCACGAGAACAACCAACAGCCCCCCCCCCCCCCCCTCTTTATTTTTTTAAATCTTTTTTTCCTCTATCTTGTCCCTCTCCATGCCCTGGTGAAAAACAAATCTTCCAGCATTCCACTTTTTCCCCCTGAAAACCCAACGATTTATGCAATCTAATTCTACAGTTATGGCCTACGGGCCCCAAAAGAGCTAGTGAAAAGACAGAAAGCGAAGGTATTCCAGTGCACAAGAAAGTATAGTGGGGGGAAATCGCTTTGCTTGCATTGAACTGTGTTTAGTGTGAAGCGACCCTGGAGATTTTTATGAATAGGGGGATGCCATCAAAACTTTAGTCTATTTAATCTCTCTCTCTACATCTTCTGACGAATTCTGTGCAAGTTAACATGCACGAAAACAAGAGTCCAATATAAAATTGAGATAATACATTGTCTGTGTGTCTTTTTAAATCTTTTTTTTTCTCTGTCTCTCAGTCTCTGTCTCTCTGTCACTGTCTCTGTCTGTCTGTCTGTTTCTGTCATTCTGTCTCTCTGTCTGTCTGTCTGTCTCTCTCTCTCTCTCTCTCTCTCTCTCTCTCTCTCTTCTCTCCCCCTTTCTGGTTCTGTGTCTGTCTCTCTCAATATCTCTGTCTCTGTCTGTCTGTCTGTCTGTCTGCCTCTTTTTTATATCCCTGATCTGTGTCTTTATCTGTGTCTGTCTGTCTGTCTGCCTATCTGTCTTTGTCTCTTTTCTCCCCTTCCCCCTCTCTCTCTCTCTCTCTCTCTCTGTTTTGCATTGATGAGTCTGGCCCAGTGCAATTCTGCCTAGGGCTGTTAGTAAAAGAGGAGGCAGGGAAGACATTACGTAGTTTTCTTTCTAAGCCTGCCCCTATTTCAACTGAAATACACATCCACTGTACACACACACCCGCTCATATACACACAGACTCACGTGCCACTTTCATTAACTCTTTCACCGCCAAGTTTCCCCAGGAACGGTACTCCTCAGAGCCAAGTATATTTTGGGCAGCCAATTTTGCATCGTAGTATGCATTTTTAAAAGCTTATATCTCAAAGGCTATTAAAGATTTTCACTTACTTTTGTTTGCTGTGTAAAGGGCAGATGCTGTATTTATATGTGATTGCTGCTTATGTTTATGTGCTTGATTGATTATTCCACAAATAATCTTATTATAAAGAATAACATTTTTTTTCATACAGTTTTTTAGTTGTACTACTGATCTTATTTCGTGAGTTTTGTGCCAGAAATCATTACAATAGATGAGGAAAAGCAACGGAAAATCTACACACAAAGTCAGCTGTCTGCTTATTCTACTCGGAGTGGAAGACAATGCGTGCCAATTTGCAGCCATTTTGGAGAAAACGCTTCGGAGAAAACGTGACGTAAATTCCGAGAGTTAACAAAGCCACACTTCGGCCTTACTGCAGGAAAACTAGGTCGCTGGGTAAAGTTTAAAAATAGCACAGTCGCCTGCATTCACCAGTGGAGCTGACAGAAGCTTTCTACCCGCGTGAAAAGTCATTGTTTAGTATGACCCGTCCAAGTCGCACAAATGCGACCACGGTGGTCGTATGGGAAGTCGCTTGATTGCGACCATGGCGGGAAAAGAGCTAAGAACAGACACAAGCATAACCTGCCACCTGTACAGGCTGATATTCAAGGAATCTCGATGATGTATTAATATGCACAGGCACAGATTTCTGCACGGTATGATGTTAATTTGAACATTGGACTGTTATCTATAGCAGCAGTTTGGAACATTAAATATGAATTTCTCTGTCTCTGTCTCTGTCTTTCTGTCCGTCTGTCCGTCTGTTTGTCTGTCGTTCTCTCTCTCTCTCTCTCATTCTCTCTGTCTCTCTATTATTCTGTCTGTCTGTCTGTCAGTCAGTCTCTGTCTGTTTCTCCCCCCCGCCCACCGCCAATCTCTCTCTCTTTCTCTTTCTCTCTCTCTTACTCTCTCATGTCGTTTTCTTTCTTTCCCTTTCTCTTTCGGCCAGGAAGTTGGTCTGTGACCCCATAAGAGTTTCAGATTGTACACACACACACACACACACACACACACACACCACACACACACACACACACACACACACACACACAACACACACACACACAAATACATGTGTGAGTGCGCGCACATACACACATACACATGCACATGCCACACACACACATACACATGCACATGCACACACACACACACATGCACATACACACGCACATACACACACACATACACATACACATACACACACACACTCACACGTACACATACACACACACACACACGCACACACACACACACACACACACACACACACACACACACACACACACACACACACCATCCCCGTTACCACCTCCCCCAAATTCGCCCACGAGAACAACCAACCTCCCCCCCTTTTTTTTTTAATCTTTTCTTTCTCTATCTTGTCCCTCTCCACGACCTGGTCCTCTTGAGAAAAACAAATCTTCCAGCATTCCACTTTTTCCCCCTGAAAACCCAACGATTTATGCAATCTAATTCTGCTGTTATGGCCTAGGGGCCCCAAAAGAGCTAGTGAAAAGACAGAAAGCGAAGGTATTCCAGTGCACAAGAAAGTATATTGGGGGAAATCGCTTTGCTTGCATTGAACTGTGTTTAGTGTGAAGCGACCCTGGAGATTTTTATGAAAAGGCGGATGCCATCAAGACTTTATAGGCTATTTAATCTCTCTATCTACATCTTCTGACGAATTCTGTGCAAGTTAACATGTATAAAACCAAGAATCCAATAGAGAATTGAGATAATGTATTGTCTGTCTGTCTTCCTAAGTCTTTTTCTCTCTGTCTCTGTCTCTCTCTGTCACTGTCTGTCTGTCTCTCTCTGTCACTGTCTAGCTGTCTCTTTCTGTCACTGTCTCTGTCTGTCTCTGTCTGTTTCTGTCTCTCAGTCTCTCTGTTTCTGTCTCTGTCTCTTTCTCTCTCTCTCTCTCTCTCTCTCTCTTTCTCTCTCTCTCTGTCTGTCTGTCTGCCCCCTCTCTCTCTCATTGTCTCTGTCTGTCTGTCTGTCAAGCTGTTTGTCTGTCTGTCTGTCTATCTGTCTCTCTGTCTCTCCATTTGTCTCTCTGTCTAATTCTGTCTCTGTCTTTGCTTGTCTCTCTCTCTTCTCTCTTCTGTCCCTCTCTCTTGGTCTGTCTCTGTCTCTCTCAATGTCTCTGTCTGTCTGTTTGTCTCTCTTTTCTGTCCCCTTCCCTGTGTCTGTCTCTTTGTCTCTGTTTGTTTTTCCTGTCTCTGTCTCCTCTCCCCTCTCCTCCCTCTCTCCTCTCTCTCTCTTCCCTCTTCTGTTCTCTCTCTCTCTCTCTCTCTGTGTCTCTGTGTCTCTGTCTCTCTCTCACTCTGTGTGTTTTGCATTGATGAGTCTGGCCCAGTGCAAATCTGCCTAGGGCTGTTAGTAAAAGAGGAGGCAGGGAAGAGATTACGTAGTTTTCTTTCTAAGCCTGCCCCTATTTCAACTGAAATACACATCCACTGTACACACACACCGCTCATATACACACAGACTCACGTGCCACTTTCATTAACTCTTTCACCGCCAAGTTTCCCAAGGAATGGTACTCCTCAGAGCCAAGTATATTTTGGGCAGCCAATTTTGCATCGCAGTATGCATTTTTAAAAGCTTATATCTCAAAGACTATTAAAGATTTTCACTTACTTTTGTTTGCTGTGTAAAGGGCAGATGTTGTATTATATATGATTGCTGCTTATGTTTATGTGCTTGATTGATTATTCCACAAATAATCTTATTATAAAGAATAACATTTTTTTTCATACAGTTTTTTAGTTGTACTACTGATTTTATTTCGTGAGTTTTGCACCAGAAATCATTACAATAAATGAGGAAAAGCAATGGAAAATCTACACACAAAGTCAGCTGTCTGCTTGTTCTACTCGGAGTAGAAGACAATGCGTGCCAATTTGCAGCCATTTTGGAGAAAACGCTTCGGAGAAAACGTGACATAAATTCCGAGAGTTAACAAAGCCACACTTTGGCCTTACTGCAGAAAAACTAGGTCGCTGGATACAGTTTAAAAATAGCACAGTCACCTGCATTCACCAGTGGAGCTGACAGAAGCTTTCTACCCGCGTGAAAAGTCATTGTTTAGTATGACCCGTCCAAGTCGCACAAATGCGACCATGGCAGTCCTACGGGAAGTCGCTTGATTGCGACCATGGCGGGAAAAGAGCTAAGAACAGACACAAGCATAACCTGCCACCTGTACAGGCTGATATTCAAGGAATTTCGATGATATATTAATATGCACAGGCACAGATTTCTGCGTGGTATGATGTTAATTTGAACATTGGAATGATATCTATAGCAGCAGTTTGGAACATTAAATATGAATTTCTCTGTCTCTGTCTCTGTCTCTGTCTGTCTTTCTGTCTGTCTGTTTGTCTGTCTTTCTCTCTCTATCTCTCTCTCTCTCTCTCATTCTCTCTGTCTCTCTGTTATTCTGTCTGTCTGTCTCTCAGTCTGTTTCTCCTTCTCTCCATCCATCTTCTCTCTCTCCCTCTCTCTCTCTCTCTCTCACTCTCCTCTCTCTCTCTCATTACTCTCGCGTTCGTTCTTCTTTCTTTCCCTTTCTTCCCTGGCCACGAAGTTTCTGTGACCCCAATAAGATTTCACGATTGTACACACACACACACACACACACACACACACACACACACACACACAACACACCACATACACAACACAACACACACACACACACACACACACACACACACACACACACACACACAAAACATTGACACAACACACATACAAGCACAGCACACACACACACATGCACATACACACACATACACACACACATACACATACACACACACACTCACACTACACTACACACACACACACGCCCACACACACACACACACACATCACCACAACATACACACACACAACACACCACACTCACCACCACACCATCCCCGTTACCACCTCCCCCAAATTACGCCACAAGAACAACCAATACCACCACTTCCCTATATTTTTTTTAATCTTTTTTTCCTCTATCTTGTCCCTCTCCATGACCTGGTGAAAAACAAATCTTCCAGCATTCCACTTTTCCCCTGAAAACCAACGATTTATTCAATCTAATTCTGCAGTTATGGCCTACAGGCCCCAAAAGAGCTAGTGAAAAGACAGAAAGCGAAGGTATTCCAGTGCACAAGAAAGTATAGTGGGGTGGGGGGGGGGGAGGGAAATCGCTTTGCTTGCATTGAACTGTGTTTAGTGTGAAGCGACCCTGGAGATTTTTATGAAAAGGGGGATGCCATCAAGACTTTAGGCTATTTAATCTCTCTATCTACATCTTCTGACGAATTCTGTGCAAGTTAACATGTACGAAAACAAGAGTCCAATAGAGAATAGAAATAATGTATTGTCTGTCTGTCTGTCTTCCTAATTCTTTTTCTCTCTGTCTCTGTCTGTCTGTCACTGTCTCTGTCTGTCTGTCTCTGTCTGTTTCTGTCTTTCTGTCTTTGTCTCTGTCTCTGTCTGTCTTTCTGTCTTTGTCTCTGTCTCTGTCTATCTCTCTCTCTGTCCAGCTGTTTGTCTGTCTGTCTGTCTGTTTCTCTGTCTTTCTGTCTGTCTCTCTGTCTATCTCTGTCTCTGTCTCTGTCTGTCTGTCTGTCTCTCTCTCTATCTTCAGGCCCCCATCTGTGTCTGTCTCTGTCCTGTCTCCTTTCTCCCCTTTTCCATCTCTCCTCTCTCTCTCTCTCTCTCTCTCTCTCTCTCTCTCTCTGGGTCTGTTTCTCTCTTTCTCTCTAAGTTTGTTTCTTTCTCTCTCAATGTTTCTGTTTCTGTCTGTCTGTCTGTCTCTCTCTCTCTCTGTCTCACGTACACTAGAAACACAAACACACACAAACACACACACAAAAACCCTTCACACACACACACAAACACACACACACACACACACACACACACATACCATCCCGTTACCACCTCCCCCAAATTCGCACACGAGAACAACCAACAGCCCCCCCCCCCCTCTTATTTTTTAAAATCTTTTTTTCCTCTATCTTGTCCCTCTCCATGCCCTGGTGAAAAACAAATCTTCCAGCATTCCACTTTTTCCCCCTGAAAACCCAACGATTTATGCAATCTAATTCTACAGTTATGGCCTACGGGCCCCAAAAGAGCTAGTGAAAAGACAGAAAGCGAAGGTATTCCAGTGCACAAGAAAGTATAGTGGGGGAAATCGCTTTGCTTGCATTGAACTGTGTTTAGTGTGAAGCGACCCTGGAGATTTTTATGAATAGGGGGATGCCATCAAGACTTTAGGCTATTTAATCTCTATATCTACATCTTCTGACGAATTCTGTGCAAGTTAACATGCACGAAAACAAGAGTCCAATATAAAATTGAGATAATACATTGTCTGTGTGTCTTTTTAAATCTTTTTTTTTCTCTGTCTCTCAGTCTCTGTCTCTCTGTCACTGTCTCTGTCTGTCTGTCTGTTTCTGTCATTCTGTCTCTCTGTCTGTCTGTCTGTCTCTCTCTCTCTTCTCTCCCCCTTTCTGGTTCTGTGTCTGTCTCTCTCAATATCTCTGTCTCTGTCTGTCTGTCTGCCTCTTTTTTATATCCCTGATCTGTGTCTTTATCTGTGTCTGTCTGTCTGTCTGCCTATCTGTCTTTGTCTCTTTTCTCCCCTTCCCCCCTCTCTCTTTCTCTCTCTCTCTCTCTCTCTCTCTCTCTCTCTCTCTCTCTGTGTTTTGCATTGATGAGTCTGGCCCAGTGCAAATCTGCCTAGGGCTGTTAGTAAAAGAGGAGGCAGGGAAGACATTACGTAGTTTTCTTTCTAAGCCTGCCCCTATTTCAACTGAAATACACATCCACTGTACACACACACCCGCTCATATACACACAGACTCACGTGCCACTTACATTAACTCTTTCACCGCCAAGTTTCCCCAGGAATGGTACTCCTCAGAGCCAAGTATATTTTGGGCAGCCAATTTTGCATCGTAGTATGCATTTTTAAAAGCTTATATCTCAAAGGCTATTAAAGATTTTCACTTACTTTTGTTTGCTGTGTAAAGGGCAGATGTTGTATTATATATGATTGCTGCTTATGTTTATGTGCTTGATTGATTATTCCACAAATAATCTTATTATAAAGAATAACATTTTTTATTTCATGCAGTTTTTTTAGTTGTACTACTGATCTTATTTCGTGAGTTTTGCGCCAGAAATCATTACAATAAATGAGGAAAAGCAATGGAAAATCTACACACAAAGTCAGCTGTCTGCTTATTCTACTCGGAGTGGAAGACAATGCGTGCCAATTTGCAGCCATTTTTGGAGAAAACGCTTCGGAGAAAAACGTGACGTAAATTCCGAGAGTTTACAAAGCCACACTTCGGCCTTACTGCAGGAAAACTAGGTCGCTGGGTAAAGTTTAAAAATAGCACAGTCGCCTGCATTCACCAGTGGAACTGACAGAAGCTTTTTACCTGCGTGAAAAGTCATTGTTTAGTATGACTCGTCCAAGTCGCACAAATGCGACCATGGCGGTCCTACGGAAAGTCGCTTGATTGCGACCATGGCGGGAAAAGAGCTAAGAACAGACACAAGCATAACCTGCCACCTGTACAGGCTGATATTCAAGGAATCTCGATGATGTATTATTATTTATATCAGGCACAGATTTCTGCGTGGTATGATGTTAATTTGAACAGTGGAATGATATCTATAGCAGCAGTTTGGAACATTAAATATGAATTTCTCTGTCTCTGTCTCTGTCTTTCTGTCTGTCTGTCTGTCTGTCTGTCTTTCTCTCTCTCTCTCTCTCTCTCATTCTCTCTGTCTCTCTGTTATTCTGTGTCTGTCTGTCAGTCTGTCTCTGTCTGTTTCTCCCTCCTGCCCACCCCAATCTCTATCTCTCTCTCTCTCTCTCACTCTCTCTCTCTCTCTCTCTCTCTCTCTTTCTCTTTCTCTTTCTCTCTCTTACTCTCGCGTATCGTTTTCTTTCTTTCCCTTTCTCTTTTGGCCAGGAAGTTGGTCTGTGACCCCATAAGAGTTTCAGTTTGTACACACACACACACACACACACACACACATACACACACACAAACACACATACACACACATACACACACACACACACACACACACACACACACACACACACACACACCATCCCTGTTACCACCTCCCACAAATTCGCCCACGAGAACAACCACCACCACCCCTTTATTTTTTTAAAATATTTTTTTCCTCTATCGTGTCCCTCTTCCTGACCTGGTCCTCTTGTGAAAAACAAATCTTCCAGCATTCCACTTTTTCCCCCTGAAAACCCAACGATTTATGCAATCTAATTCTGCTGTTATGGCCTAGGGGCCCCAAAAGAGCTAGTGAAAAGACAGAAAGCGAAGGTATTCCAGTGCACAAGAAAGTATAGTGGGGGGAAATCGCCTTGCTTGCATTGAACTGTGTTTAGTGTGAAGCGACCCTTG
>JAPXFY010000032.1:46943966-46948966 GCA_030674185.1 Monoplex corrugatus
AATCTAACATAGTTTGCGCTACCCATTCAGCTAGCATAGAAGCAGATACAAAGCACAAAAAGGGAAGTGTTCTGAGCTTATGGTTTTTGTGCTTTGTATCTGCTTCTATGCCAGCTGAATTCGTAGCGCAAACTGTGTTAGATTTGAGAAGTTCCACAACATGGGAGATAATTCCTACGTGACTCTCAAGAGTTATGTCCTTCGGTTGATATTATAAAAAATTCTCCCTGCTTTCCTCTTATTTCTTTGGTATTACATAGAGGCCAGTTAGCCGAACATTTCGCCTGTCTTGTCTGGCTGTATTAAATACGCGTTCTGATTCTATTTTCGTGTTCATGCTGTATCGTGTTCATAAATACGCGTTTTGATTCTATTTTCGTGTTCATGCTGTATCATGTTCAGCTGCTTATTTAAGTCATTCCTTAAAATCCTTATGTGTTGAGGGTTGTTAGGCCAATAGCCTGAAATATGTAATAGCAAGCTCACTGACAAATGTTTATAACTTATGGGACGATTGCCTGCTGTGCTGATACTCATCATCATCAGGTGTCTTGCCGTATGGCGTTGGCGATTATGGACTTCCATCTGTCTCTATCTCTTGTTGCCTCAAGCATCCCCTTCACCCCTTTGTCTTCAGCCACTCTGCAAGTCCATCTAGTATCTTCTCCCTGTGTATACCTGGTGCTCTCTTTCCCCCCAGTTTTCCTGTTGTGACCAGGTGTTCCAATTCCCCTTTCCTCATAAAATGGCCTATGAATATTGCCTGCCTTTTCCTAATCTTCCTTATGAATGATCTACTTGTGTCTGCCTCCATCAAGACTGTCTCGTTTTTTTTCTTTGCTGTCCATGGAACTCTCAACATCCTTCTTAGAAACCACACCTCGGCTGCCTCAATCTTGTTCTGGCTTTGCTTGTTGACTGTCAACGCCTCGCAACCCTACAACAGTATTGGTTCTATATAACATTCAAGAACTCTCTTCCTGATGTTAATTGATAGGCAAGAATGCAAAACAGGAAAACAAATAAAGGTACATTTCTTGAGTTGTATACAGATTACCTCATCTGTCTCACCTGTCGGCGTCACTGGTTTCGGTGTTGGCCGCTGCACAGTTTGACACCACAATCTCCCTCCAGGCCATTCTGTCTTGACTTTGTGGACAGTTTCTTGAATATTTAAGTCATTCATGTTGGTTATGTTCTCGATATATGAATTTGGAGGTCTGCATTTCTTCCTTTGTGCCACTGTTTTTCCTTGAAAGATGATTGCCATGAGGTCCGTGTTCTTGCTGCGCGACACATGGCCAGTGTATTTTAGTCTTCTCTTGTTGATGTCAGCAAATATTTAAATGGTGGTATCAAGTTCTTCCAGGACACTTTCATTAGTTCTTCTATCTGTCCAATTGACACGTAGTAGTCTCCGATAAAACCACATCTCTGCTGCCTCAATGCTTCAGCAATCAAAGGACATAACTCTTGAGAGTCACGTAGGAATTATCTCCCTTATTGCAGAACTTTTCAAATCCAACATAGTTTGCGCTATCCGTTCAGCTAGCATAGAAGCAGATACAAAGCACAAAAACCGTAAGCTCAGAACACTCCTCTTCAGCATCAGTTTTTCTCAGAGTTCAGACTTCGCAGCCATAAATCATGACTGGCCAGATGAAACATGTTAATAAAAGTCTAACTTTCAGGCCATTTGGTAAGCCTCCGTCTTTCCTGATGTTGTTGAGTTGGACCTTTTTTTTTTCTTTTTTTTTTTTTTTTTGCTTTGACATTTCAATTCTTATTTTGAGTGTATAGAGATACTCTGTTTTTTTTTCTTCTTGAAATCGACATCGTAATCAATACAAGGTGGGAAGAAGCGAGAACGGATGCAATTATTCAGCCCAAAACGGAAAACATAGCAGGCTGCTTCATCTGATCGTAGGATCACCTTGAAACATATACCAAATCAACATCCTCTGAAGGAACAAAATCTCAAGATCTCCACATAGCACGCACATGACCTTCTCTATTAGGATTAAGTGCACTTATTGCCACTCCCCGTGTAGCCGCTGAAACGTAAACACGAAGGACGTGGATAATCGGCGTCAAAAGCTGCTTCCGACAAGACCGTGGTATGCACGCACGAAGCTTAGAGAGGTTTGAAGGAGATTTATCACGCTATGGACCCATATCTGATTTCGAGTGATTTTCTAGGTATATATGATGCACTGGGATTGTTTCGACGTATCTGATTCCTTATGCTTGTCTTGATAAATGTGATTCTCTGTAATTGTTTCAACATTTTTTGACTACTTGTGATTGTCTGAATAGATACAATGTCCTGTGATTGTTTCAATTGTTTTGATTCTTTGGGATTGTCAGGATAGGTACGATCCCTTGTGATTGTTTTGTTTTTTTTCATTTCTGATTCCGTGTGATTGTCTGAATCTATTTTATTATGATGTCCTGTGACCGTTTCGACAGTTTTGATTCTTTGTGATTTTGTCGATATAGAATTATGATGTCGTGTGATTGTTTCGACATTTTTTTTTTTTGGATTCCTTGTGATTGTCTGAACACACACACACACACAGACACAGACACAGACACAGACACAGACACACACACACACACACACACACACACACACACACACACACACACCACACACACACACACACACACACACACACACACACACACACACACACACACACGTCCTGTAAATGTTTCGACATTTTTTATTCGATGTTTGTCTGGATATATATGATGTCCTGTGAATGTTTCGACATTTTTGATTCCTTGTGATTAACTGGATATATATATATATATATATATATATATATATATATTGAAAGCTGGAGGGAAAGAGAGCACCAAGTAGACCCAGGGAGAGAATGCTGGACGGACTTGCAGAGTGGCTGGGGTTGAGGAGGGTGGGGGAGATGCTGGGGGCAACGAGAGATAGAGATGATTGGAAGTCCATGGTCGCCAACGCCATGCGGCGGGAAACCTGATGATGATGATTTTGATGATGCTATATATGCCCTGTGATTATTTCGACGTTTTTGCCCTGTGATTATTTCGACGTTTTTGCCCTGTGATTATTTCGACGTTTTTGCTTACATGTGATTGTCTGGATATATATCGTGATGTTCTGTGATTGTTTCGACGTTTTTGATTCCGTGTGATTGTCCGGATATATATGATGTCCTGAGAATGTTTCGACAATTTTGATTCCTTTTGATTGTCTGGATATACATGATGGCCTGTGATTGTCTACACATTTTTTATTCCTTGTGAATGTTTTGATATGTTATGTGTTGTCCTGTGATTGTTTCGACATTTCTGATTATTTGTGGATATATTATGCTGTTATGTGATTGTTTCGACATTTTTGATTACTTATGGTTGTCTAGGTATATATGATGCCCTGTGATTGTTTTGATATATATTGTTTTGTTTTCTTGTGATTTGATCAACCACATTCCATGTGATTGTCTGGATATGCTGTATTCCATGTACTTGTCTGGATACATCTGATGATATACATGTATGCTTGTCTGGATATATTGGATTTCACGTGCTTGTCTGGATATATTTGACATTGTGCTAGTCTGTATATATTGGAATACATGTTTATCTGCGTGTGTATGTGTTTCTCTCTCTCTCTCTCTCTCTCTCTCTCCTCTCTCTCTCCCTCTCTCTCTCTCTCTGTCTCCTCTCTGTTTCTCTCTCTCTCTCTCTCTCTCTCTGCTCTCTCTGTCTGCCTCTCTGTTCTCTCTCTCTCTCTCTCTGTCTCTCTCTGTCTGCCTCTCTGTTTCTGTCTCTGTCTCTCTCTGTCTCTCTCTGTCTGCCTCTCTGTTTCTTCTCTTCTCTCTCTGTCTCTCTTCCTGTCTGCCTCTCTGTTTCGTCTCGTCTCTCTCTTCTGCTCTCTTCTGCTCTCTGTTCTTCTGTTCTGTCTCTCTGTCTCTTCTGTCTCTCTTGTCTGTCTGTCTTCTGTCTGTCCCTGTCTCTCTGTCTGTTGTCTGTCTCGTCCCTTCTGTGCTCTTTGTGTTGTTGTGTGTGTGTTGTGTGTGTGTGTGTGTGTGTGTGTGTGTTGTGTGTGTGTTTGTATGTTGTGTGTGTGTGTGTGTGTGTGTGGCGTGTGTGAGTGAGTGTGTTTCTGTTGTGGCAGTCGCAACGACAGGGGTTCATAGTTATCTTCACTACAAATCAAATCAACAGAGTAGACGCCAACGTTGCAAACAGATCGATGAGGTACAGTTTGCCTGACTCTTCTTTAAGTAAGAGTCGGAGGACTGTTACCAGTTATATGACTTAGTGCCCTAGAGTCTTGATTTACCAATCTCAGCTACAAATAATTAAATTAGTGCAATAACCTCCCCACCCACCCCCACCCACCCTCACTATTCCCCCAACTTCTGAAAGATTCCTGCTTCAGCAACACTTCCCACACACACACACACACACACACACACACACACGCACACACACACACACACACACACACACACACACACACACACACACACACACACACACTTTATGTGGAGTAGTGTCTGAATTCAGTGTGTTTTCTGATTTGCATCCATACATTCATTACCAATTTTTTTCATTTGCTGCCACTTATTTAAAAAAAAAGAGATACGGATACGGTGCGGGGACGCGGAATCTAACATTAAAAACCTGGCGTCGAAACTAAAAACCATGCAGCGAGTACATGTAAGAATAATGTTTGGTACCACTCGGAAAGATCGCAAAACGGCTCTGTGGATCAGAGAAAGAACTAAAGCGCGAGACATCCTGGAAACCATCCACAAACTGAAATGGAACTGGGCAGGACATCTCACCCGGAGAATGGACAATCGTTGGACGACAAAAACCACGTTCTGGATACCAAGAGACGGCACTCGCAATTAAGGAGGAAGACAGACAATTAGATGGAGAGACAACCTAGATGGATTTGACAAGAACTGGAGAGGAAAAGCGCTGGACCTAAGTGAATGGAAGCA
>JAPXFY010000032.1:46976466-46978966 GCA_030674185.1 Monoplex corrugatus
TGGTTTCTAAGAAGGATGTTGAGAGTTCCATGGATCGCAAAGAAAAACAAGCCAGACATTTTTGATGGAGGCAGACACAAGTAGATCATTCATAAGGAAGATTAGGAAAAGACAGGCAACATTCATAGGCTATGTTATGAGGAAAAGGGACTTGGAACACCTGGTCACGACGGGAAAGCTGGAGGGAAGGAGAGCACTGAGTAGACCCAGGGAGAAGATACTAGACGGACTTGCAGAGTGGCTGAAGACAAGGATGGTGGGGGAGATGCTTGAGGCAACAAGAGATAGCGACAGATGGAAACCCGTAATTGCCAACGCCATGCGGCAAGGCACTTGATGATGATGATGATGATGATGATGATGATTATATTATAGAGAGCACAAGGTAGACCCAGGGAAAAAAAAATATTGGACGGACTTGCAGAGTGGTTGAGGACAGAGAGGGTGGACGATGTGCTTGCGGCAAGGGATAGATGCATATGGAGGGCCATGATTGCCAACGCCATGTGGCAGGGCACAAGATGATGATGATGATGATGATGATGATGATGATGATGATGATGATATATAATTATTTACAAACCAGTCGCCGTAGTGTAGTGGTTAGCACAATGGAATACCTACCGACTGGAAGGTTGTGAGTTCGAATCCCCACCAGTTTCTTAAAAAAAAATCAGTGTGGGATTTTCCGGCTCTAACCAGCTCCTGCTAAGAGTTGGGCGTGCTATGGACTCATTGGGAAGATTGTGACCACACAGTCGTCTCTCATCTACTTCACGGATGCGTCATTGAATGTTGCTCAAATCTTATGATCAGTAGCGCAGGTGTCTGTATCTCTCAGGCCTGGTTGACGCCAGGATATATTATGATAGTAGGCGTAGAGTACAGCCCTGTCACGAAGTCTCAATCCTATATGGAACTCAATGGCATCATGGTTATTATCCTCATCGACATCATCACCATCGCAATGTAAGAACTGTTCCAGCTTCTGTGGCCATTAAGATGGCGTGGAAAATGGGACACACAAAAAAAAATCTTCTGAACAGCATCGCAGGTGTCTGTATCTCTCAGGCCTGGTTGACGCCAGGATATGTTATGATAGTAAGAGTAGAGTACAGCCCTGTCACACAGTCTCAATCCTAGATGGCACTCCATAGTATCATGACTATCATCCTCATCGACATCATCATCATTGCATTGTAAAAACTGTTCCAGCTTCTATGGCCATCAAGGTGGCGTAGAAAACGGGACGGATGAAAGGTAATCTCCCTTAGTGCGATGATCCTAAAAGAAATATTATTATTTGCAGCTTGTTTAGTTTGTGTGTTTCTTTGTTTGTTTCTTTGTGTGTTTGTTTGATTGATTTTAAAGTTCACACCTATTGTTTTACTATAAAGGAGCAAACATCTGAGATGGTGCCTGATGGTCTGTTTGTATATATGATGACATACAACTAAGTAACAACTCTTGAGAATCACGGAGTTATCTCCCATGTAGAATTTCTCAATTCAAACACAGTTTGCACTACCCATTCAGCCAGCATAGACGCAGCCACAAGGCATAAAGTTGTCAGCTCAGAACATTCCTCACCCAAGTCTACCCCTATACCCCGCAAATACGCTACACACAACCACGAAGGAGGAGAGAAATTCATACAATACATTGGTCTTATGTTCAAGATTGAACAAACACACACATATAGACAAGACAGAACATATACAGGGTTGCTTCCAAGGCATATATGTAATACCAATGGAAATATGACAATAATACCAATGTATCATCATTCACAAGATGCACAATTGTATTCTGAACATGGGCATACCCAAATCTTTGATGTTTCCCTCTTATTTCCTATGGTGACATACAATTTTTCAAAGTGCAGTAAATTCAAGTACTAAACTTTGTCTCTGCTTCTCTTAGTAACAGTTAAAGTGTCTGTTTTTTTTGTCATTTTTGGGGATGTGACCTGAAGTCAATCAGAGGTGAAAAGCATCAAAATAAAGCAACAGTGACATTTTGTTGTGATGGTGAACTTATTGCTGGGATGTCAAGAAATATATTATTTCTTTGAGTTTGGATGTACAAGGATTACGTGGTCAGCTATAGCACTCTGAGTATCAACCATATAACTGTCTTTTTGTCTGTGCTGTAAATGTGTGTCTGTAATTAGCATTTTTAATTATCTAAATATGACAATAATATCAATGTATCATTATTCACAAGATGCACAATTGTATTCTGAACATGAGCATACCAAAATCTTTGATGTAGATTGAATACCAGAAATGTTATCTTCATTTTACTGACCTGACCCCACAGTGCAAATCCTTCGGCCAGACTTGAAACCCTTACCAGACAATAAGAGTTCACACAGCCAGCCACACAAACATAAACTTATGACCCGACGCGATCTGAATATTCTTCCTCTTATACACAATGACATAAAAAATACTAGACTGTAAAATCCAAGCAAAGAACACTTTCTTAACCCGGAACC
>JAPXFY010000032.1:46983966-46987380 GCA_030674185.1 Monoplex corrugatus
TTCCGTTTCACCTTTTTCTTGTCACCGTTCGTCAAGGTCTGCTTCTTCGACGACGTGAACATTACGGTGACTTTGTACAGTTGTACCCCAGAAACAGATCAGACTGGAAAAAAATTACCTCCCTCTCTCTCTCTCTCTCTCTCTCTCTCTCTCTCTCTCTCTCTCTTTCTTTCTCTCTCTTTCTCTGTTTTTCTCTCTCTTTCTCTCAGTCTTTCTGTTCCTCTGTCTGACTGTCTGTCTTTGTATCTGTCTGTCTGTCTCTTCCTCTCTCTCTCTCTTTCTCTCTCTCTCTCTATTATACTGTCTCTCAGTCTTTCTGTCCCTCTTTCTCACTAACTCTACTTCTTTTTCACTCTCTCGCTCTCTCTATATATCACTGTCTCTGTCTCTGCTACTGTCTCTGTTTGTGTGTGTGTCTGTCTAACTGTCTGTCTGTCTATCTGTATGTATGAATGTGTGTATGTAGGCACATCTAGTCTGTCTCTGCCAGCCTGTCTTCTGGCTCTCTCCCTTTCTTTCTTTCTGTCATGTCTGTCTGTCTGTCTGTCTGTCTCTCTCTCTTTCTCTCTGTCTCTCTGTCTCTCCCTCTCTCTCTCCCTCCTTCTCTGCCTATCTCGCGCCTCTCTCTCCATCTTCCTCCTTCTGTGTGCCTATCTCTATGCCTATCTCTCTCTCTATCTCTCGCTGTCTGTCAATGTCTCTGTCTCTCTGTTTCTCTGTCTCTCTCTGTTTCTGTCTCTGTCTCTCTATACGTCTCTGTCTATCTATCTATCTATCTATCTGTCTATCTATCTATATATCTATCTATCTATATATCTATCTATCAAAGTGTTGTCATAAGGGTTGTGTTGGTGTTACGAATAGCCAATAGCATAGCCAATGTTTGTTTGTTTGTTTGTTTGTTTGTTTGTTTGTTTGTTTGTTTTTTTTTTTTTTTTTTTTTTGCTTTCTGCTAGTATTCAATGATGGACCCTGAGGTTGTTCATTTTGTTTGTTCTTTTATCAGTCCGTTTGACTCTGCCTGTAGAATTGCATTTATGCTGCTTCAAACTTACTTTTGTCTGCTTTTTATCTTGCTGCAACTCGAAAAGCTATACGAAAAATGATGCCATATTCAAACACGTTTCACGAGTTTGTTTATTCATACCACCACTGCAAACAACAACAACAACAACAGAGATGCATACAAAAGATGAGGGTTGGTGGGTTTTTTTGTTTGTTTTGTTTTGTTTTGGATAGAGCCGTTGACTCAGGATCTGATATCTCAAGTTCAGTCCCAGCCTACAACATAAGCACTGGCCTTTTTGATGCCATCTTAATACCAAAGGACATAGTTTGCGCTATGTTAGATTTGAAAAGTTTCACCACATGGGAGATAATTCCTTCTTGACTCCCAGGAGTTATGTCCTTTGGTTGATATTATAAAAATTATCCCTGCTTCCCTCTTATTTCTTTGGTATTACCTATATGCCTTGGAAGCAACCCTGTTTATGTTCTGTCTTGTCTATGTGTGTGTGTTTGGTCAGTTCAAGAATAAAAAGACTATGTCAATCTTGAACATAAGACCAATATTTTGTATGTATTTCTCTCCTCTCTTATAGTTGTGTGTAGGGTAGTTGCAGAGTATAAAGGTAGGCTTGGGCGCTCCTTTTTTGAGGAGTGTTCAGAAGCTTACGGTTTTTGTGCTTTGTATCTGCTTCTATGCTAGCTGAATGGGTAGCACAAACTATATTAGATTTGAGAAGTTTCACAACATGGGAGATAATTCCTACCTGACTCTCAAGAGTTATGTCCTTTGGTTGATAACATCCTAATGTTTCCATTATTTTAGTGGTGTCTGTTCAGAAGTTCGTGTAGTCCTCTTTCCCTTTCATCTTTTCTAATACCTTGGCAGCATGCAGGGTTTTCTGCAGAATCAGAAAGTCCACCATATAATTACTGGCAAATTTGAGTGAAGCGAATCTGGAATTGTCCATGTGCAACGAATCTCACTGGAACAAACAACAGATTTGCAGACTACAAATCTACTCATACATTGGAGTGTTTGCGTGCTTCCCAGTAAATGCTCGCGTGTCCAAGCGTGTGTGTTTTGTGTTTCTTTGCCCTGTGAGAATTGCAAATGTCAGCCATCAGTGTCTTCATACGTCAGTGTTCACTGACCCGTCATCTCCTCTTTCCTGTAAAACGGACAAAATGGCTTCCATTTCAATTTTTTTCTTGTCACCATTCGTCATAGTCTGCTATTTCCACGCGATGTCAGATCTGACTGGGCCAATTTGACCTCCTCTCTCTCTCTCTCTCTCTCTCTCTCTCTCTCTCTTCTTTCTTTCTCTCTCTCTCTCTCTTTCTCTCTCTCTCTTTCACCCTGTTTGTCTGCCACTCTGTCTCCCTGCCACTCTGTCTCTCTGCCTCTCTGCAAGTTTGAAAAATGGCTTCTAGCCAATCGCTTTTACCGTTCGAAAATAAAGAATCATTGTCATTGTTATTGTCATTGTCTGTCTGTTTCTCTCTCTCTCACACTCTCTCTCTCACTCTCTCCTCTCTCTCTCTCTCTCTCTTTCTCTCTCTCACCCTGTTTGTTTGTCTACCACTCTGTCTCCCTGCTTCTCTGTATCTCTGCTTCTCTGTGTGTGTGTCTGTCTGTCTGTCTCTGTCTCTGTCTCCCTCTGTCTCTCTGTCTCTGTCTCTCTGTCTCTCTGTCTCTCTGTCTGTCTCTGTCTCTCTGTCTCTCTGTCTGTCTGTCTCTGTCTCTGTCTCTGTCTCTCTGTCTCTGTCTCTGTCTCTGTCTCTCTCTCTCTCTGTCTCTCTCTCTCTCTTTCTCTCTCTCACCCTGTTTGTTTGTCTACCACTCTGTCTCCTTGCTTCTCTGTATCTCTGCTTCTCTGTGTGTCTGTCTGTCTGTCTCTCTCTGTCTCCGTCTCCATCTCTGTCTCCCTCTGTCTCTCTGTCTCTGTCTCTGTCTCTCTGTCTGTCTCTGTCTCTGTCTCTGTGTCTGTCTGTCTGTCTGTCTGCCTGTCTCTGTGTCTGTCTCTCTGTCGCTGTGTCTGTCTGTCTCTGTCTCTCTCTCTTTCTCTCTCACCCTGTTTGTTTGTCTGACATTCTGTCTCCCTGCTTCTCTGTCTTTCTGCCTCTCTGTCTCTCTGCTTCTCTGTCTGTCTTTCTCTATCTCTGTCTCTGTCTCCCTTTGTCTCTCTCCCCGACTAAAAATGCACTTTCTGAAACGTATGTTAATAGTATTAATCAAAGAACATAACCCTTGAGAGTCACGTAGGAATTATCTCCCATATTGCAGAACTTCTCAAATCCAACACAGTTTGCGCTACCCATTCAGCTAGCATAGAAGCAGATACAAAGCACAAAAACCGTAAGCTCAGAACACTCCTCAGAACACTTCTTTGGTATGTTAATAGTACT
>JAPXFY010000032.1:46987480-46999980 GCA_030674185.1 Monoplex corrugatus
GAACAAGATAAAGAGAAAAAACAACGACAAGGGCATACGAATATCAACAATTATACCACAACCATCAAGAGCATCAACAAAAAGCTACTGAGCAGAAAAGTAAAGAAAATAAAGAACAAAAGAGACGAGAAGCAGAACGTCAAGAAGCGGAAAAAGAACATCTGTGATAACATTAGCAACACAAACACCACTAGCAAATCACCAAGAAAAGCACAAAGAAGTGTGAAAGAAGAAAAAGTACCTCAAAAAGGAAGACAAAACAAAAACAAAGAACAAGATCAAGAATGAAAAAAAAAAAGAAAAAAAGAACCGAAACGAACATAAATAGGGGCAAAGTCAAAAGCGACAGAAAAAGTATATGTGGAAATCAACAAAATAAAACGGTATTGAAAACGAAAGAAGAAATGCACACAAAAACACAAAAATCAAAGCCTCGCAAAAAAAGACAAAAAAAAAATTAAAGGAAACAAAGGAAAAAGAATATTAATGACACGAGTAACAACAACAATGCGCAGAAAACAAAAGCATAAGCAAATACAGCAAAATCTTAAAGAAACGAACAAAAGAACAACAAAGTCAAGAAAAAGAAAAAAGAAAAACGAGCGCATGAGAGACCTAGAACGCCAAAGACACCAAGGAACAGCAACAAACGAAAAAACATCAGAGCAGAACTAACAATGCAACAACAGATAAAAGACAATAATAAGAACAACAAGAACAACAAGAACAGCAAGAACGAGAAAAACAAAACTGGAAACAAATGACAACATTAAGAACAGCATCAAAATCAGCAAGATGAAGAAAGGGGACAACTACAAAAAGGAACAGATAATAAGACTATAAAAACATACAAAAAAATGAAAAAAAACCCCCACAGCAAATGCATAAGAACAATGTCAACACGTGCAAAAACTACAAAACAAAGAACACCAATAACAGCCAGTAAAAGTAAGTTATCAATCGAAAAACAAAGGAAAAAAACAAGAAGAAAAAACGTACCAAAAACAAGAGCAACAAGATAAAGAAGAGCAAAATCAAAAACAGAGAAAATTCAGAATCTAAACCAACAAGTCAGACACAAAACAAACAAAAAGAACAACAAAATCAAGAACATACACAGAAAATAAACAAAATAAACGATGTACAGGAAAGAACTAGAGTAGAAAATGAAACACACAACAGCAAGAGTTGAAGAACAATATCAACAAACAGGAAGAACAATATCAACAAACAGGAAGAACAATATCAACAAACAGGAAGAACAATATCAACAAACAGTCGAACTACTTATCAGGATCACCAATAATATCGAGAATAAAGAACACTTAAAAATGCAGAATTCCCCCCCCCCCCCCCCCAAAAAAAAAAAAAAAAAAAAAGGACCCAAACCATTAAAAAGCAAAGGCGGAAATGACAACAAAAACACACGAACAACGCAACAAGATAAAACAAAACCAAACCAAAACAAAACGGAATAAACATCCTAAGAGAGGAAAATCGTAGAAAAGAAACGAAGGAAACTATAGTTCAAAACACAGGAGCATCAAGAGCATCACTACAACAAATCCACAAAAATGCAAATACCAAAACGAAAAACAAAAACCGAAGTCAATTGGAAATCAAAAACGCAGACAAGAATAGCAACAGCAAAGTCAACAACAACCCGAAGAAACAATGACAGAAATAAACGAAACAGGAAGAACGAAAACAACAGCGAGAACATAAGAATAATGTCAACTAATAACAGAAACCACAACACTAAGAGCATAAAAAGCGCAAGTAAGAAAACTTACAGAGCAGAACAGAAACAAAGCAAAAGCAACCACAAAACGGGAGAATAAAACAACAAAAACTACTACTACAACTCAAAACAGAAACCCAAAGCAAATCAAAAAAAGAAAGAAAAAAAAAACAAAACAAGTCAACTGCAAGTCACCAAGAAAAGCACGAAGAAAAAGAGTGAAAGGGAACAGTATCAAGAACAAGTTCATCAAAAAGAAGGAAACGTCAACAAAACCAGGATCAAGATTTAAAAAAAGAAACGGAACAAAGATCACAAGGAAACAAAATAAAAAGCAACAAAGAAGTGAAAAACAAACCACAGCTTAAACAGTATTAAGAAAGTGAGCAACAAAATAACAAAAATGAACACAAAACAAAAAACAAAACAAAAAAGAGAAAACGAAAGAAATACTGATACTCAAAGGAAACATGGCATTAATAAGAAGAGCGATAGAGTGAAAATAGAAACAAAGCCAGACAACGAAGTCAAAAACAAAACAAAACGATAACAAACAACAAAAACAAAGGAATAACATAACAAGAACAAGAGAAGGAACAAGAACAAGACGAACACGTATAGAAGAGCAAAAAGTACATCAGCACGAATACATTAGCAGTATCAACACATGACGTGAGCCAGAACTCCAACGCCAAAAAAGAACAAGAACAAACAAACAAGACTTTAGAGGAGAACAAAAACAAGAAACGGAAGAGCAACGAGAGCAGCAAGAACAAGCACAAACACAAATAAAAAATTACAAAATTAAGATCAGCAGCAAAGTCAACAAGATGAAGAAAATGAACAATTACAAGACTAACAGGAGTAGCAAAATAAAGATACAGCCAGCCAATCCGTCCCCATAAAAAACAAAAACAAATACAATACAAAACAAAAAAACCCAGCTGTATATACATGTAAGAACAATGTTAACAATGTTAACACATGCGAGAACTTGCACACAAAGAGCACGAAGAAAAATGACGAAGCAAAAAGAAAAAGACAAAGAAAAACAACCACTAGCAAGAGCATTAAGAAAAAGATAAGCAAAAACAACACGAGAATAAATATAACCAAAATACACAACAAGAAGTCAAACAAGCAAACAAAAAGAACAACAAATCTACAAAAACAATTCAAATGAGCACAGGAAATACTAGGACAAGAATGAAACAATATCAACAAATAATGGAACAACATCACGAACACGAGCAGTATCAGTAATAATTAAAATTACAATGCAGAACAAAAAAGACAAGAAAACAAACACCAAAAACACACGAGCAAAAGGAACAAGAAACAAAAACAGAAAAATATTCAAAAAAAAAAAAAATCAAGAACAAAGGCAAAGACAAAGACAATCCAGGAATAAACACAACCATGTCAGGAAAAACAACAAATTTACGAAAATAAAAGCAAACTGAAGAACAAAGACCAAAGTCAACTAGAAGTCAAAAACGCAAACGAGAACAGCAACAACAAAGTCAACAATAGCCCGTAGAGAAAAAGTCCAGATAAGAGCCAGAACAAAACAAAAGAGCGAAAACAACAAGAATAGAAGAGAAAGAAACAAATGCCGGTACCACATCACCAAGAGCACCAACAAGAACACAAATAAGATACTGATGAGCAGAACAAAAACAAGACAAAAGAAACACAATAGGAGAATAAATCGACGACAAAACAATTGCTACAACTACAACTAGCAGGCACCAGGAACACAACAGGCACAGGAACAAGATATTGAAGATTATAAACAAAGCAGAAAAGAATGACAAACAAAATTAAGAACAAAGCAAATGACAATCAGAAGTAAACATGTATACAATCAAAAACATTATTAGTCAAGACAAAGAAGAAGAACACGACAAGAAGTAAAACAAAAGAGCCAGCTTTTGAAGCCATCGATCGTGCCTTCAAGCGTACCTTCTTTGGGTTAGTGCTACTTTCCATGAGTTCAGGACACGTTCCACTGTTTGCCCTGGCAGAGCGGGCACGCAAGGTCATCTGATTTCACCTGTTTCACCAGATTCGAGGGCAAGAGTTAAACAGAGCTGATAATGAAACTGATTCTGGGAGTGTCCACCATTCTACACTGAACGCCAAAATTAACTGACCAGGTAAAGAAAGTCATGTACACCATCACTGGAATAAAAAACAGAAATGCAATTTATTTCATAAATAAGTTCATTCAATCCTCAATCGATTTAACGCAAAAAAAAAAAAAAAAAGGTTCTTAATTGTGAACAGCCGAACACAAATGTCAGTTAACCCACATTTGAAAAGTCACAAAATCAGTAGCGCGTGTGGCCACCTCGGGCATCGATACAAGCTTGGCATCGTCGTCGCATGGAACAAACCAGGCGTCCAAAGAAGGCTTGGGGTATGGCTTGCCATTCCTCTTGGAGAGCTTGCTGTAGTTCCTGCAAGGTCAAGGGCGCTCTAGGGCGTTGTTGCAGTCGGCGTTGGAGTTCGTCCCAAACATGCTCGATGGGCGACATATCGGGTGAATTTGCTGGCCATGGCAACACGTCGATCTGTCTTGCTTGCAGATGCTGCTGCACAACATGTGCACGATGCGAGGGGGCGTTGTCGTGCTGGAGAATCACGCCAGGGCCATGAGCGCGGACAAAAGGTTCTATGTGGGGCGTGACAATTTCATCTCGGTAGCGGAGAGCATTCAAGTTGCCCTGGATCAACACTAACTGTGTCTGATGATGTGCAGAAATGCCTCCCCAAACCATAACGCCCCCTCCACCATAAGGTGCACGCTGAATGATGCAGTTGTCGGCGTACCTCTCTCCTCGACGCCTGTACACTCGATGACGACCATCCGCGACTGACAGCTGAAAACGAGACTCATCGGTGAATAGGACATGTCTCCACACTCGGATAGTGAAGCGCAGGTGCTGCCTGGCCCATGCCAAGCGTGCTGCACGGTGTCGAGGAAGAAGTTGTGGTCTAACTGCAGGGCGCCGTGCTTGCAGACCATTTTCCCGCAGACGTCTTCTGACGGTGGTGGCACTGATTCGCCTCAAGCCAGGGATAGCTCCCGCAGTGACAGTGGCAGGCTGAAACCGGTTTCTCAGATGCGTCAGTGTGATAAATCGATCCTGCTGAGGAGTGGTAACCCTGGAGCGACCACGCCCTGGTAAGTCAGCAATGTTGCCAGTGTGTCTGAAAACGGGTCCACCATAACCGTACAGTTGTCCTTTGCACTCCAAAATGCCTGGCAGTGGCAGAAACGGAGCTTCCCCATTGCAGCATGCCAACAGCTCTCCAACGGTCATTTTCCAATGTTCTTGGCATGGTGGTTTTTCCAAAAGGAAGGATAAAACGAGTGTTATGGTACAGACGGAGAGTGTGTGAGTTGCCTGGGACACCAATTTCCTTGTTCACGTGCATTTTGTGACGCGTAGGGCCGGATATTGTGTTGGAGTGAACTGTTGTCTGAGCGCGTAAGCACGTGCTGCAACCCTTTTTTTCACATGGGGAAAGAATTCTTCCATCTGCAGGACAAGAACGTGCAAACGGTTTCCGGACAGTTATCTCAATGGCAATTTGGTGACATTATTAAAAGTGGTCAGTTAATTTCGGCGTTCAGTATAGCTTAGACACCTTTGGAGTGCACTTCACATCGAGGTTCCTCTTCTCTGTTTTATCTTTTTGGATTGCTTCCCAAATCGTTGTGCATGCTCTCCACAACCAGACATTTCCGGAAAGCCTCTTCTCTGGGCTTATAAAGGCTGGTATTCATTGTCTGTAAGGTGTTTAGTCAGCCTTGCAACCTTGACAGAAGATGATTTCCATTGGAGTTCATCAATGACAGTTGTCTGAACTAGTTTATATCGCTCGAGTTCTGTCCTTTGGAATGTATGCTCCATCTGCTACAATCCATTGGTTGTTAATCTTCGGGTTCCTGCATGCTGATCTTAAGTTTCTGGAGTCACTTGAGGACATGTGGACAGTTCCTCGTGCAGCAGGTGAACTATTTCATTAGGGCAAGATGACGATTTCAAGTGATGCTTCGCCCTGAGGATTGGAATGCTTTCCTGTGATACAGTTCCTGAGCTGTTTTATCCATTGTGATCGTCCGTGATTTGGGTGGTTGAAATAATTTCCTGTCAAACTGAAAGGGGTGTCTGAAGAAGTACTTTTAGGCCATCCTTTTACTGCTGCTGCTCTTTGCATATTCTGCTTTGCTGAGGGCACTGTTTCCCTTTTATTTTTTTAAAATCTTGTCTCACATTATGAAGCAGCTTTCATTTGTTTCTTCAAAATCCCTTTTCTCCTCCGGATATCCTCATTTAAAGCTCATGTGTGGATTTCTCGGGAGGGGTTTTCACTTTTGGCTGTTTGACTCCACAGGCGTCTCTACATGTTGCATGTACAGAGTAACGTGGCTAGTTTGAGTTTCAATGTGCATCAGCGCATTTAGTTTGTGGACAATTTCTTTACCTAGCTTTTCCCATTACTTCTTTTGCATTTATGGACGGATAGATTGAGTTTATGGCATAGCATCACCAGTACAATGTCGTCTGAACAGTCATTGTGGATGTCCTTGGTAATGTAAATTTGATTCTTGGTTCTGGTTTTCCGACATTGTATCTTCTGGCGCAGAGCGCTGCTGTTAATTCATCACGGCCCTTTTTTGTCCTGTGGATTCTCATGCCGCGCTTGGTAGAGAATCTGCTTATACAGCACACGGGAATTCCTTTTTTTTTCTTCTACTTCTAGTCCGTTGTGGATTTTCAGTCGGTACTAGGCTGGCGCCGATAGATTCACATGCTCTTCCCCTTTTGGTGAAACCTGGGAGCATCTTTCATTATTTTTGGAAGAAGAGTCCATAAATCTAGTCTTTCCCAGTGTCATTCTGTCTTTTGTGGACATCCTCTAAACTGTTCCTGAGAGTCAGTGGTCTAGTTACATGTCAGTATCAAGAAATTGTGAGGAGAACCGGGCAGCAGAAGGTCTTCAGAGGAGAAATCCCCGTCAATGGGAGGGAACTTGGGGAGGGAGAACCAATGGGAGGGAACATGGGGAGGGAGAACCAATGGGAGGGAACTTGGGGAGGGAGAACCAATGGGAGGGAACTTGGGGAGGGGGAACCAATGGGAGGGAAACATGGGGAGGGAGAACCAATGGGAGGGAACATGGGGAGGGGGAACCAATGGGAGGGAACATGGGGAGGGAACATGGGGAGGGGGAACCAATGGGAGGGAACATGGGGAGGTAGAACCAATGGGAGGGAACTTGGGGAGGTAGAACCAATGGGAGGGAACATTTGGGGAGGTAGAACCAATGGGAGGGAACATGGGGAGGTAGAACCAATGGGAGGGAACTTGGGGAGGGAGAACCGATTGAAGGGAACTTGGGGAGGTAGAACCGATTGAAGGGAACTTGGGGAGGGAGAACCGATTGAAGGGAACTTGGGGAGGTAGAACCGATTGAAGGGAACATGGGGAGGTAGAACCGATTGAAGGGAACTTGGGGAGGTTGAACCAATGGGAGGGAACATGGGGAGGTAGAACCAATGGGAGGGAACATGGGGAGGTAGAACCAATGGGAGGGAACATGGGGAGGTAGAACCAATGGGAGGGAACTTGGGGAGGTAGAACCAATGGGAGGGAACTTGGGGAGGAGAACCGATTGAAGGGAACTTGGGGAGGTAGAACCGATTGAAGGGAACATGGGGAGGTAGAACCGATTGAAGGGAACTTGGGGAGGTAGAACCGATTGAAGGGAACATGGGGAGGTAGAACCAATGGGAGGGAACATGGGGAGGTAGAACCAATGGGAGGGAACATGGGGAGGTAGAACCAATGGGAGGGAACATGGGGAGGTAGAACCAATGGGAGGGAACATGGGGAGGTAGAACCAATGGGAGGGAACATGGGGAGGTAGAACCAATGGGAGGGAACATGGGGAGGTAGAACCAATGGGAGGGAACATGGGGAGGTAGAACCAATGGGAGGGAACATGGGGAGGTAGAACCGATTGAAGGGAACTTGGGGAGGTAGAACCAATGGGAGGAACATGGGGAGGTAGAACCAATGGGAGGGAACATGGGGAGGTAGAACCAATGGGAGGGAACATGGGGAGGTAGAACCGATTGAAGGGAAGTTGGGGAGGGAGAACCAATGGGAGGGAACATGGGGAGGTAGAACCAATGGGAGGGAAGTTGGGGAGGGAGAACCAATGGGAGGGAACATGGGATGGTAGAACCAATGGGAGGGAACATGGGGAGGGAGAACCGATTGAAGGGAACTTGGCGAGGGAGCCAATTGGAGGGAACTTGGCGAGGGAGAACCGATAGAAGGGAACTTGGCGAGGGATGACCAATGCCTGTGTCTTTGGGTGGGGTGGTGAGAACCAATGGGAGGGGACTTGGCGAGGGGTATAACCAATGCCTGTGTCCTTGGGTGGGGTGGTGAGAACCAATGGGAGGGAACTTGGTGAGGGATGACCAATGCCTGTGTCCTTGGGTGGGGTGGTGAGAACCAATGGGAGGGAACTTGGTGAGGGATGACCAATGCCTGTGTCCTTGGGTGGGGTGGTGAGAACCAATGGGAGGGAACTTGTTGAGGGAGAACGAATGAGAGGGTACTTGGAGGGGGGGGGAACCAATGGGAGGGAACGTTGTGAGGGCGAACGAGTGGGAGGATACTTGGGGAGGGAGAACCAAAGGGACGGTACATGGGGAGGGGGCGCGGGGAGAACCAATGGGAGGTTACTGGGGGGATGGGGGGTGAGAACCAATGGGATGGAACTTGGGGAGAGAAAACCAAAGGGGAGGGCTTTTGCAGGGGAGAGGGAATCGATGGAGGGTACTTGGGGAGGGAGAAACAATGGGAGGGAACTGGGGGGACTCAATGGTACCCCCCAATGGTAGGAAACTTGTTCAGGGAGAACCACTGGGAAGGGGGGGAACCAATGGGAGGGAACTTGTGATGGGGTCGAACCAATGGGAGTGAACTTGAGGCGGGGTTAAAGCAGTGAGAGGAAAATGGGGAGGGAGAACCAATGGGAGGGTCCGTGAGGGTGGGGGGGGGGGTAAACCAGTGTGTGTGTACTTGGGTGGGAAGAGAACCAAGTGGCGGGAACTTGGAAAAGTAGAACCAATGGGAGGGTGCTTGTAGATTTTTTCCCTCCATTTCCATTGGACGATTCCGTTAGGTTTATCACTGAGGTGGGTACTGACATCAGACTGAATCAATTCATCAGTGTCCCAGTTGTTTAACACGGACCTAATCATATAGCGAATGAAAGTTCGAAGAAGAGTGTAAGACAGAATGGTTTCTTATAACTGGACACAGCGAATCTAGCTGTCTTTCTGAACGAATGGATGAATGAATCTTTATTTAATGTCTGTTCACAATAGTGATTTTAGACAGACACACACACACACACACACACACACACACACACACACACACACACACACACACACACACACATACACAGACACACACAAAGAAAAAAGGGTGGGGGTGGAGGATGGGGAATAGAAATTTGAATGTGAGAAAGGGGAACAAGTACAATTAATAATTCAGAACAATGAATTAATCAATTGTTGTATGTTATTATTTGACACAGTTATCTCTTTATAACAGTCTGCCTATAGGGGATCTCAGAATCAGCTGGGCTAACGAGATAATATTATTATTTATGTTGTAAAGGATATCTCTAGCGTCAGTACATGAAATATCAAGATTATGTCTATATGTCGTAAGTAAGATAGGACATTCAAAGAGCAGATGGGGGTGGACTGTTAATGTTTTTGAACAAGTACATACATTTTGCGTATATTTTGTTTTCCAAGAGTTAAGTCTTAGTTTGTATATCAAGGACGCTAGTTGTCTGGGGCAATAAGGTATCAGGCTACGGGTATTGGAGAAATTCGTATAAACTGAACGTTCTAACACAAAACTAAGTTCATGAACTGATAGTCGTATATTATGGAGTGTTAAGATATTTGCATTTTTGGATGCACCGAGCTTTCCTATTCTTCCCAGCGTCTGATGGAGCAATATACATCAACCATGATGCTGCATCCAATCATAGTAACGGTCATTGTTGTCGTGGCTTCTGGTGCCTTGCCGCTCTGTCTGTGGCTCCAAACAGAATGCTGCGTGTTGTCGTGTTAGATAGTGTCCGTTTATGCCAAAATTACCATTTAGGGATAACAGAAACTTCGAAAGGAAGCACAAAAGAACTGGGTAGATGTCGAACAATCCAACGCACTTTCTGGTTACATTTTGGGTCTGTTCAAGAGGAAATCGAGGACCTTCCACATTTTTCCAGACCACGAAGTCAAGTTCTGGTTAACTGTTCAAAATCTCGGCAAAGAAGTTTTAATCAGAATGAATATGTCTCTTGAAGTTTTGCAGGAACTGGAGGGCAAATACACATCGGAATCTGCAGGTAATTACCGTCTACGTGTGTGTGTGTGTGCGTGTGCGTGTGCGTGTGCGTGTGCGTGTGCGTGTGCGTGTGTGTGTGTGTGTGTGTGTGTGTGTGTGTGTGTGTGTGAGTGTGACACAAAATAAAAGCATAATACTTGGCAGGAGAAAATGGCAGATTCGTCTAATATCACCTATAGTGAAAAGGCAGTAAATCAAATAACGAACGAAAATGGAAGATGTAAATAAAATATATTTTCTCAGTAATTAATGCAGGTCCAACGATTGGCAATTAATTAATGTATTAAGTACATAACATATTCAACCAATATTTGAATAAGCGAATTAAAGAGCCCATTACAGTTCAATTTCATTTAATGTCTATCCACATAATGTGATATTAAACGAACCCATTACAGTTCTGCTCTTGGGGTTACGGAAATGAACATGAACTTAGTGTTTATCTTATTACAGATGTTTGATAAATGCCGTTTCTTTTTAAAACGCCTTTTCTCGTTTTTTTATATAGAATTTTCCTTTTTTTCTGAATTAGACAAAGTGCGTCGTTACTATCAGCCTTATCTTTCCTGTTGGCACATCCGCCATTTTCTCCTGCCAGAATGCTACGTTTAGGAAGTTGTCGTCTGCCGTGCTGAGTGTTGTGCATTTATTCTTATTGATATTTGTATACTGATAACAAAGGCCAGTTGGCAGAAAGTTTGCACCTGTCTGGTTTTGCCATATGAAATACACGTTCTACTTCTAGTTTTTATATTTTTCTCGTTTAAATATCATTCTTTTTTATATTTCAGTATTTTTTTTACGGTGATTGATGCTGTTCTGTGCGGTTCTTTCTTAGGACGGTTGTGAAAGATTTACCAGAAAATAATAATAATAATAATGATAATGATAATGATAATGATAATAATAATAATAATAATTACAATATTTATATAGCGCAAAATCTTTATAGAAATCAAATCTAAGCGCTGAATATACACACGCACTAATGCATACACACACACACACACACACACACACACACACACACACACACACACACACACACACACACACACACACACATGGCTATACATGGGGAAAAAGAAAAAAAAACAATGGAAAATTATAGAGAACAGGTTATATACACATTTATATTACAATTTGATTCCACACCGAGTGGAGACAGGCTGCAGTGGGGGGTTGAGTGAGGTCAGGATTTTATGCAGAGGAGAAAAGGTGAGTTTTGAGAGCAGAATTGAAGGAGACAAAAGTAGGTTGCTGACGGACTGAGAGAGGAAGTTTGTTCCAGGAGAGTGGAACAGAAACAGTGAAGGCTCGTGGACCATAGGTATTGCTTAGGGCGTCTGTCCAGTATTCCTTTTGCTCTGAATGTACTGATTATTGAGTCATTTACACCTGTGTAAATTGCCGAGTAAACTGTTTTTATCGATACAACTACTTGCTGAAAGGAAAATTTCACAAACATACCGTTTGGCACTAAAATTTTTAGTTGATGTTCGAAAGTATCATCAGTGGGTGTTCTGAGCTAATGGTTTTTGTGCTTTGTGTCTGCTTCTATGCTAGCTGAATGGGTAGCGCAAACTGTGTTAGATTTGAGAAGTTCTACAATATATACTCCTAATCATAATTTAAGGGCCACTTCTTCCTTCCTCTCTAATTTTTAGTTGAAATAATTGACAATGTTTAGAATTGATTCTATGTTTTATTTCATCATTTCCACACCTGTTTTGGAAAAAGAAATTAGCACAATGACCCATTAGTGAACAGCACATGCATTTAAAGGAACATCCCCCCCTTTTCAAAAAACAGAAAGTGTCAGATTTGGCCAATCTGTTTTCAATATCGCGTGTGTCCGCCCCGAGCCTGGATGCATGCTTCACAGCGCCGATGCATCGACCCCACAAGGGTACGGAGTGTGTCCTGAGGGATGGCCGCCCACTCGATCTGCAGGATGTCGACCAGCCTGGCCAGGGTGCCCGGTGGGGGGTGGTTGTCCCTGATGCGCCTCCCGAGCACATCCCAGAGGTGTTCAATTGGGTTCAGGTCAGGTGAGCACGCTGGCCAGGCCATACGGACGACTTCATGCTGCTCCAGGAAGTCGGTCACAAGGCGTGCTCGATGCGCAGGTGCATTGTCGTCCTGGAAGATGGCGCCTTGACCAAGGTCCACAAGCGCAGGCAGTGCCACGGCCGCCAGAACCTCGTCCCGGTACCGGACCCCGTTCAGGATGCCGTCAATGGGGAGCAGGGGGGTCCAGGTACCACGGCTCATGCCACCCCACACCATCACCGACC
>JAPXFY010000032.1:47022480-47024980 GCA_030674185.1 Monoplex corrugatus
TATATATATATATATATATATATATATTCACAGGGTCGAATTGCTGGCAACTAAACCAGCAACCCCACCAGTCCTCTCAGGAGGATGGTGAGGAGGGTGGCTAGAAACCCTGGTGGAAATAAATTAGATCCATCAAAGGGCGCCAGCTCTGGAGAGCTACCCGCGGCCATCTAGCTAAGGGAGTAAACCCTGACAGTAAATCCGGTGTGGGGCCCCTAAGGCGGTTGGATGGCAAACTTTGTCACTTTCCGGCAGCTCCTGCGGCCGCGTTGGCACCAAAACGTAACAGCCCTGCTGTTCCTTTGGATCTGTCAGCGAGGTGGAGAGGGGGGACAAGTTGTATGGGCAACAGCCTGTCTTCCATATTACACTGCCCAGGCTTACATCCGTCCATTCATCCACAAACACTCTGCACCTATGACCTGGAGAGGACACTCCAGCCTCGCTACTAACACTAGTGTCGGCACAACACGGGAAGCAACAGATACCGGTGATAAGTCATTGCTCAACTGGCGTAGAGCTGACGCCAGGGGTTGCTTTTGACGGTGGGAGAGACCTTCATGTCTTACTGGACAGCTACCGACCGCCTAAGCTGGGCAGCCCCCAGCCAGTTAGGTGCTGTCCCGCCACAACCTGCCTTCTTCATTGGGTGCATGAAGATTAGGAGAAAATCTGACAAGCAAGTCGTTAATTACCGCACCAAACAAAAAGAAAAATTCAAATTCAAGAAACGGATCAGGAAAAGGATCAGCAGTGAAACTGGGCTGTTGGAATGTCCAAACAATGATGCCTGGGCTCTCCCAAGATCTGCAAGACATCAGCGACGCCAGAAAAACCGTCGTCACAAACAGCGAACTAAAGAGGCTCAATGTGGACATTGCCACTCTGCAGGAAACACGGCTGGCTGACTCAGGAACACTAAAGGAAAGGGACTACACCTTCTTCTGGCAAGGAAAGAGTTCTGATGCCCCAAGAGAGCACGGAGTAGGCTTTGCAGTAAGGAACAGCCTGCTGAACATGATTGAACCAGGCAGCGGCGGTTCAGAACGACTCTTGACTCTCCGCCTCAACACCACCGAAGGCAATGTCACTCTCATCAGCGTTTATGCCCCAACTCTGTCCGCCTCTCCAGACACCAAGGATGAGTTCTACGAAAATCTTGCATCAACCATAAGGAACATCCCCAGGACAGAACAACTTGTTCTTTTGGGCGACTTCAACGCCAGAGTGGGTGCAGACAATAACTCATGGCCCTTCTGCCTCGGTTCCTTTGGAGTGGGGAAAATGAATGAGAATGGACAGCGACTGCTTGAGTTTTGCGCCTGCCATAAACTGTGCATCGCCAACTCCTTCTTCAAGACGAAGCCTCAGCACAAAGTCTCCTGGAGGCATCCTCGCTCAAAACATTGGCACCAACTGGATTTGATCCTTGTAAGACGTGCCGCTATCAAAAACGTTCTCCACACTCGCTCTTATCACAGCGCAGACTGCGACACAGACCACTCTCTGGTATGTTGCAAGATCAGGCTACAACCAAAGAAGTTCCACTGCTCAAAAAACAAGGGAACCCTCGCATTGACGTCAGCAAGATGTCTCAGCCAGATCTTGTAGAACAGTTCGCAGAGGCCTTTCAGAGAGAACACGATGCATTGCAGCCAGAGACTCTGCCACTGAGAGATGGGAAACGCTACGAGACAACATGCACCGCATTGCTATGGCCACCTTTGGGAAGAAAACTGTGAAGTCCCACGACTGGTTTGAGGCCAAATCATCAGAGATGACTCCCACTGTTGAGGCCAAGCGTGCTGCACTCACCAAGTATAAGCGGTCACCCAGTGAGAAGAACCTGCAGATCCTCAGGGCTGCCAGAAGTAAGGTTCAGCTTAACGCCAGGCGCTGCGCAAACGAGTACTGGACAGAGCTCAGCGAAGAGATACAGAGTGCTGCTGAAAGAGGCAACATCCGAGGAATGTATGATGGCATCAAGAAGGCACTGGGACCAACACAGAGCAAGATCGCCCCCCTCAAATCCTCCACTGGGGAAATAATCAGCAATCCTAGCCAACAGATGGAAAGATGGGCGGAACACTACTCCGACCTCTACTCCACCCAGAACATGGTGTCCCCCTTAGCCCTCGATGCCATCAAGTGCATGCCGGTAATGGAAGAACTTGACGCAGAGCCAACTGCAGACGACCTCAGCAAGGCCATTGATAGCCTGGCATCAGGGAAGGCATCTGGCAACGACGGAATTCCCCCAGACCTCATCAAGCACTGCAAGACTTCTCTTCTACATCCTTTGCATACAGTTTCTGTCAGTGTTGGAATGAGGGAGCTGTACCACAGGACATGAGGGACGTCAAGATCGTCACCCTGTACAAAAACAAGGGCGAAAGGAGCGACTGCAACAACTACAGAGGTATCTCGCTCCTCAGCATTGTTGGCAAAGTCTATGCTCGGGTCCTCCTAATCCGCCTGCAGAAACTGGCTGAACGCGTCT
>JAPXFY010000032.1:47034980-47039980 GCA_030674185.1 Monoplex corrugatus
TGATTTATACTGTTGATCTGAAAATATATAAATTGTCAGCACAGTATATACTGTGAAGGTGTTCCCACAGAATTGCTGACTCCTGTAACGCTTGTTTGTGAATCTGAATCATCTTCTGGTCCTCTGCCTGTGTTGGAGTCCTTTCTGTGTGTCTTCTTGTGCCGATCAAGATGCGATTTTCTGCAGAATCTTTTCTGACACTGATCACATGCATACAGGTTTTTATTGTCATGATCCTTCTTGTGATTTTTCAGACTATCTGATCTGTCGAATATTTTATCACACTGATCACATGGATATATCTTATCATCATGTGCCTGTTTGTGCCGTTTCAGGTAGAGCTTTTGTCTGAATGTTTTCTTACACTGATCACATGGATATCTTTTATCTTCATGTGTCTCTTTGTGCCATGTCAAGTAGCGCTTTTGGCTGAATGTTTTCTTACATTGATCACATGGATATATTTTATCGTCATGTGTCTCTTTGTGCCGTGTCAGGCCGTACTTTTGGCTGAATGTTTTCTTACACTGATCACATGAATATCTTTTATTATCATGTTTTTGTTTGTGTCGTTTCAGGCTGGTCTTAAGGCCGAATGTTTTCTTACACTGATCACATGCGTATCTTTCACCATGTGTCTCTTTGTGCAGTGTCAGGCCAGCCCTTTGAATGAATGTGTTCCCACACTGATCACAAATATATCTCTTTTCACCATGTATTTTTACATGGTTCTCCAGACATTCTTTACTATCAAACATTCTTCCACACCGATCACACATGTACATCTTTTCACCATGTCTTTTCGTGTCCCGCTTCAAGCTACTTTTTATAGTGAACGTATTTTCACCCTGATCACAATGGTTTTCTCTTTTATCTTCATGGTCTTCCTTATGATGCGAAAGACCTTGTCTACATTGACATTCCTTGCTACAACCAGGATGGGTACAAGTGTACCTCTCCTCACCATGTGCACCCTGGGCTAATGTTTTTACATTCCTGGTATTTAGATCTATGACATCTGCACTAATATCATAGGAACCATGACTGGTTGATGCAGTCTGCATGCTGACCACGTGTTGTGACGGCCCAGCACTGCTTCCTGCTTGACACGTGACTTGTGGCGTTTGTTTAGAACTGATCAAACTGTGGGATTGCTCCACTACAGGACCTGTGTTATAGGAGGTATCCTTTGTGGTGCTGTCAGAACACTGAGGTTGTGCAACAGAGTCAGCCCTGGTTGTGATTTGTGCTGTAGAAGTGAGCGTTGTCCCCATGGTGTGTTGAATATCTCCTTTATCCCTTGATGTAGAAGGCATTGGTGAATGGGGAGCTTATGAGTGAATGTAAGATCACAAACAAACTCTAAGTACAAAAAACAGGAGAAAAAGACTTCAGTAACTTCAGTGCTGCTTCGTCCAACGGGAAAAGAAGACTAAATGAAATTGCAATGTGTTTGTGAGTAATGGTCAGAAACGGGGAGAGGGAAGGCAAATACGATGTCAGAAGGGAAGTGAGATGAACTCTGCAATTTGAAAAGTGGTCATGCCATATTAGTACTGTTTTTTTTTCCTCAAGAGGGTCCAGGGCTGTAACTATGAAAACTATGATCCACTAGCTAAGAGTAGTTTCTGGAATGTAAAGTATCTTATTATTAAATAATGCAGACATGAATATATAGATTCGTACATCCTTATACACATATATCACAATATACATATACATACAATACATACATCTATTTACACACATTCATATACATGGATACAAATAAAGCCCCATATAAACGTACAAATAAGGGAAATATGAGCATAGGATCGACTGAATGGAAAAACAAATATGATCATGAAGTAATGCCAATGTAAATGGATTGTGCCTGATACAAAAAATCCAGTCTGACCTTGGAATAGAAAGAAAAGCATCATAAAACAACAGCTGAGGGTTTGAATGGAAATCCGGAGTACTTGGAAGAAAAAAAACAACCTTAGTCAGACGCGGCTGGGCCTGTCTTGTGAAACGAGAATCAGAGCAGATTAAAACAGATTAAAAAAGTTTTTGAAAAATTATATAGGCCCTATTTTCAAAAAAATAAAATAAAACAAAAGGGGGCTGAGGCATATGTGCAGCTGCAAAGTCAAGACCTCACTGAGATGGGATGGTGATAATATGGTCTGTTTCATTAATTTCAGCAGGATAAAATATGAATAGGGGGAAAGAAAATATCATAAGTAATCATCGAAATAAAATATACAATGACACAAGTGTAGAATAAAAGAAGATTATATGCATCCATATATCCAAGCAGTATAAACATAAATACGCATGAAGGATAATGAAGTTAATACTTATATAATCCAGCGAATGCACACACACACAAATGCACACACACACACACACACACACACACACACACACACACACACACACACACACACACACACACACACACACACACAACCGCGCGCGCGCGCGCACACACTCACACACACACACATACACACACACACTCTCTCTCTTTCTCTCTTTCTCTCACACGTACACACATACATACATACATACATACATACATACATACATACATACATACATACATACATACATACATACACACACACACATATAGATATATGTATATATATATACACAAATATGTTTATATGTATATACACATACACACACATACATACACCTCCACATACATAACAGACACACACACACACACACACACACACACACACACACACACACACACACACACACACACACACACACACACACACACACACACATCGAGCTAAAAGTACATGCACAAAGAGCCATGTCATTCTTTTGTCTGGACATCTCTCTTTGTGTATGAAGTTTTACTTTGGTGTGTGTGTGTGTGTGTGTGTGTGTGTGTGTGTGTGTGTGTGTGTGTGTGTGTGTGTGTGTGTGTGAGTATGTATCTGTGTGTGTGTGTGTGTGTGTGTGTGTGTCTGTGTGTGTATGTGTGTGTCTGTGTATGTTATATAGATGTGTGTATGTGTTTTGTTTGTGTTTGTGTGTGTGTGTGTGTGTGTGTGAGTGTATGTATGAGTGTGTGAGTGTGTGTGTGTGTGTGTGTGTGTGTGTGTGTGTGTGTGTGTGTGTGTGTGGTGTGTGTGTGTGTATACGATGGATTGTTGAAATATTAACTTCCTTGAACTCTCCTTCATGTGTCTTGGACATCTTCAGGACAGGACTTCCCTATCACCCCTCACACCCACCTTCACCCCCACTCCCACAGTTGTTCAGTGGATAGATATCGGACTTCCAATTGAAGGTCATGGGTTCGAGCTGACTAGACACCTCCACCTGGTGGGTTAAGACTGGAGATTTTTCCCATCATGTGTGTCATCATGTGTGTCATCATGTGTGTCATCATGTGTGTCACCATGTGTGTCATCATGTGCGCAGACCTGACAGTGCCTAAACCCCTTGCTTGTGGCTATGTCTGTCGGACGTCAAATATGTACGTTTACATTATGTAAGTCATGTCAGTGGCTGGCTTATTGAATGATGAAAACACCCATCTTGTTGGAAATGAAGTACAATTATCATTATCATTCTCATTGTCGTTAGCATCATCAATATCGTTTTCATAACGAGAAAGATTATCATAAGTGTTATCATTATCATTATCATTATCATGATCTTTTCCCCTCATTTTCCTACCTGCTGCATGTGACTGATTATCTTTTTTTACGATCAAGTATAGAACGTAACAATGGATGACGCCCATCAGGTGTTGTTCAAATACAGAACTTAATCTGATTGATGTGTCACTAGACATGGACAGCTGATATCTTGATTGATATGTCACTAGACATGGACAGCTGACATCTTGATTGATATGTCACTAGACATGGACAGCTGATATCTTGATTGATATGTCACTAAACATGGACAGCTGATATCTTGATTGATATGTCACTAGACATGGACAGCTGATATATTGATTGATAAGTCATTAGACATGGACAGCTGATATCTTGATTGATATGTCATTAGACATGGACAGCTGATATGTTGATAGACATGTCACTAGACATGGACAGCTGATATCTTGATTGATATGTCACTAGACATGGACAGCTGATATCTTGATTGATATGTCACTAGACATGGAGAGCTGATATCTTGATTGATATGTCACTAGACATGGACAGCTGATATGTTGATTGATATGTCACTAGACGTGGACAGGTGATATGTTGATTGATATGTCACTAGACATGGACAGCTGATATATTGATTGCTATGTCACTAGACGTGGACAGGTGATATCTTGATTGATATGTCACTAGACATGGACAGCTGATGTCTTGATTGATATGTCACTAGACGTGGACAGGTGATATCTTGATTGATGTCACTAGACATGGACAGGTGATATGTTGATTGATATGTCACTAGACGTGGACAGGTGATATGTTGATTGATATGTCACTAGACATGGACAGCTGATATCTTGATTGATATGTCACTAGACATGGACAGCTGATGTCTTGATTGATATGTCACTAGACGTGGACAGGTGATATCTTGATTGATATGTCACTAGACGTGGACAGCTGATATCTTGATTGATATGTCACTAGACATGGACAGCTGATATATTGATTGATATGTCACTAGACATGGACAGCTGATATCTTGATTGATATGTCACTAGACATGGACAGCTGATATGTTGATTGATATGTTACTAGACAAGGACAGCTGATATCTTGTTTGATATGTCACTAGACATGGACAGCTGATATCTTGATTGATATGTCACTAGACATGGACAGCTGATATGTTGATTGATATGTCACTGGATATGGACAGCTGATATCTTGATTGATATGTCACTAGACACGGACAGCTGATATCTTGATTGATGTGTCACTAGACATGGACAGCTGATATCTTGATTGATGTGTCACTAGACATGGACAGCTGATATCTTGATTGATGTGTCACTAGACACGGACAGCTGA
>JAPXFY010000032.1:47047480-47059980 GCA_030674185.1 Monoplex corrugatus
CACCTGTTTTGGAAAAATAAATTAGCACAATGACCCATTAGTGAACAGCACATGCATTTAAAGGAACATCCCCCCCTTTTCAAAAAACAGAAAGTGTCAGATTTGGCCAATCTGTTTTCAATATCGCGTGTGTCCGCCCCGAGCCTGGATGCATGCTTCACAGCGCCGATGCATCGACCCCACAAGGGTACGGAGTGTGTCCTGAGGGATGGCCGCCCACTCGATCTGCAGGATGTCGACCAGCCTGGCCAGGGTGCCCGGTGGGGGGGTGGTTGTCCCTGATGCGCCTCCCGAGCACATCCCAGAGGTGTTCAATTGGGTTCAGGTCAGGTGAGCACGCTGGCCAGGCCATACGGACGACTTCATGCTGCTCCAGAAAGTCGGTCACAAGGCGTGCTCGATGCGCAGGTGCATTGTCGTCCTGGAAGATGGCGCCTTGACCAAGGTCCACAAGCGCAGGCAGTGCCACGGCCGCCAGAACCTCGTCCCGGTACCGGACCCCGTTCAGGATGCCGTCAATGGGGAGCAGGGGGGTCCGGGTACCACGGCTCATGCCACCCCACACCATCACCGACCCACCGCCGTACCGGTTATGCTCTTGGACAGTGGCGTCAGCGAACCTCTCCCCTTGACGTCGCCACACCCGAGCCCGGCCATCGTTAAAGGTCAGGGTGAACCTGGACTCATCCGAAAACAAGACCCGGGCCCACTGTTGCCTTGTCCAGGTCACGTGCTCCCTGGCCCAGGTCATGCGGCGCACTCTGTTGACCGGTGACAGCACGGGTCGGACGGCCGGTCTCCGTGACCTCAAGTTTGCCTCATGTAGCCGTCTTCTCACCGTGCTGCAGCTGATGTTAGCACCTGTTGCGTCCCTCAGCTGACCCCTCAAGGTCACCGCAGTGGATGCCCTTTCCCTCAGCACGGAGAGGGCAAGGTAGAGGTCTTGCTGTCTTGTCGTTACTCTGGGTCGACCCGTGTGACGCCTTTCCTGGACTGCTCCAGTCTCATTGAAGCGCTCCAGCAGTCTCTGGATTGTGGAATGCGACACTTCAAGTCGTCTAGCAACTTCCCGCTGCGCTAGGCCTTCATCAAGCAGAGCGAGGGCTCTCCCCCGCTGCTCATCCGTCATCCGTCGTCTTGCAAGCATGGTTAAAACGAACCAAGAACGGGTCCTTTTTATCCTCGTCTGCGGGCAACTTTGGCTGGAGTAGTGTTCAAAAAGGGCTTGCCTTGCACGTGCAAAGCGAATTTTGTCGCTACCTTGCCTGCGTCGTCAGAGAGACCCTGCTGAAGATTCGACAATTTCGTGTGGAAATTGTCTTCCTTGGGCCGCCCATTGCAAATCGGCAAATCCACAAACACGTGCCAAAAGGAAACTGCAATGTTGTCTGAGCTCTTATCCATTCAGTTACGGCAACGAATTGGACAAAAGAGTAAGAGAAAATAGGTTATTTCTCCTTTCAAAAATTGACTCAAAAACGTTCCTGGCCCTTCAATAATGACGTGTAGTATATATATATATATATCGAGAGAGATATATATATGTGTGTATGTATGTGTGTGTGTGTGTGTGTGTGTGTGTGTGTGTGTGTGTGTGTGTGTGTGTGTGTGTATGTGTGTGTGTGTGTGTGTGTGTGTGTGTGTGTGTGTGTGTGTGTGTGTGTGTGTGTGTGTGTGTGTGTGTGTGTGTGTGTGTGTGTGTACGATGGATTGTTGAAGTATTAACTTCCTTGTCCTCTCCTTCATGTGTCATGGACATCTTCAGGACAGGACTTCCCCATCACCCCTCACACCCACCTCACCCCCACTCCCACGGTAGTTAAGTGGATAAATATCGGACTTCCAATTGAAGGTCATGGGTTCGAGCTGCCTAGACATCTCCACCTGGTGGGCTAAGACTGGAGATTTTTCCCATCATGTGTGTCATTATGTGTGTCATCATGTGTGTCATCATGAGTGTCATCATGTGTGTCATTATGTGTGTCAGTATGTGTGTCATCATGTGTGTCATTATGTGTGTCATCATGTGTGTAATCATGTGTGTCATCATGTGTGTCATCATGTGTGTCATCATGTGTGTCATCATGTGTGCCATCATGTGTCATTATGTGTGTCAGTATGTGTGTCATCATGTGTATCATTATGTGTGATATCATGTGTATCATCATGTGTGTCATCATGTGTGTCATCATGTGTCATTATGTGTGTCATCACGTGTATCATCATGTGTGTCATGTGTGTGTCATCATGTGTGTCATCATGTGTGTCATAATGAGTGTCATCATGTGTTTCATCATGTGTGTCATTATGTGTGTCATCACGAGTGTCATGTGTTTCATCATGAGTGTCATCATGTGTGTCATCATGTGTGTCATCATGTGTGTCATCATGTGTGCCATCATGTGTCATTATGTGTGTCAGTATGTGTCAGTATGATATCGTCATGTGTGTCATCATGTGTGTCATCATGTGTGTAATCATGTGTAATCATGTGTCATCATGTGTATCATGTTTGTCACCATGTGTGTCATCATGTGTGCCATCATATGTCATTATGTGTGTCATCACGTGTATCATCATGTGTGTCATGTGTGTGTCATCGTGTGTGTCATCGTGTGTGTCATCATGTGTGTCATCATGTGTGTCATCATGTGTGTAATCATGTCTGTCATCATGTCTGTCATCATGTGTGTCATCATGTGTGTCATCATGTGTGTCATCATGTGTGCCATCATGTGTCAGTATGTGTGTCAGTATGTGTGTCATCATGTGTGTCATCATGTGTGTCATTATGTGTGTCATCATGAGTGTCATCATGTGTTTCATCATGTGGTTCATTATGTGTGTCATCATGTGTGTCATCATGTGTGTAATCATGTCTGTCATCATGTCTGTCATCATGTGTGTCATCATGTGTGTCATCATGTGTGCCATCATGTGTCAGTATGTGTGTCAGTATGTGTGTCATCATGTGTGTCATCATGTGTGTCATTATGTGTGTCATCATGAGTGTCATCATGTGTTTCATCATGTGTGTCATTATGTGTGTCATCATGTGTGTCATCATGAGTGTCATGTGTTTCATCATGAGTGTCATCATGTGTGTCATTATGTGTGTCATCATGTGTGTCATCATGTGTGTCATCATGTGTGTGATATTATGTGTCATCATGTGTGCCATCATGTTGTCATCATGTGTGTCAGTATGTGTGCCATCATGTGTGTCATCATGTGTGTCATCGTGTGTGTCATCGTGTGTGTCATCGTGTGTGTCATCGTGTGTGTCATCGTGTGTGTCATCGTGTGTGTCATCGTGTGTGTCATTCTGTGTGTCATCATGGGTGTCATCATGTGTGTCGTCATTTGTGTCATCATGGGTGTCATCGTGTGTCGTCATTTGTGTCGTCATGTGTGTCATCGTGTGTGTAATTATGTGTCATCATGTGTGTCATTATGTGTGTCATCTTGTGTGTCATTATGTGTCATCATGTGTGTCGACATTTGTGTCATCATGTTTGTCGCCATGTGTGCCATCATTTGTGTCATCATGTGTGTCGTCATGTGTGTCATTACGTGTGTCGTCATGTGTGTCGTCATGTGTATCGTCATGTGTGTCGTCATGTGTGTCATCATGTGTGTAATCATGTGTAATCATGTGTCATCATGTGTGTCATCATGAGTGTCATGTGTTTCTTCATGAGTGTCATCATGTGTGTCACTATGTGTGTCATCATGCGTGTCATCATGTGTGTCATCATGGGTGTCATTATGTATGTCATCATGTGTGTCATCATGTGTGCCATTATATGTCATCATGTGTGCCATCATGTGTGTCATCATGTGTGTCATCATGAGTGTCATTATGTATGTCATCATGTGTGTCATCATGTGTGCCATTATGTGTCATCATTTGTGTCATCATGTGTGCCATTATGCGCCATCATGTGTGTCATCATGTGTGTCAGTATATGTGCCATCATGTGTGTCATTATGTGTGTCATCTTGTGTGTCATTATGTGTCATCATGTGTGTCGTCATTTGTGTCGTCATGTGTGTCATCGTGTGTGTCATTATGTGTCATCATGTGTGTCATTATGTGTGTCATCTTGTGTGTCATTATGTGTCATCGTGTGTGTCGACATTTGTGTCATCATGTTTGTCGCCATGTGTGCCATAATTTGTGTCATCATGTGTGTCGTCATGTGTGTCATTACGTGTGTCGTCATGTGTGTCGTCATGTGTATCGTCATGTGTGTCGTCATGTGTGTCGTCATGTGTGTCAGCATGTGTGTCATCATGTGTGTAATCATGTGTCATCATGTGTGTCATCATGTGTGTCACCATGTGTGCCATCATGTGTGTCATCATGCGTGTCATCATGTATGTCATTATGTGTGTCATCATGTGTGTCATTATGTGTGTCTCGTGTGTGTCATCGTGTGTGTCATTATGTATGTCATCATGTGTGTCATTATGTGTGTCATTATGTGCATCATCATGTGCGTCATTACGTGTGTCAAGATGTGTGTCATTATGTGTGTCATCATGTGTGGCATTATGTGTGTCATCATGTGTATCATCATGTGTGTCATCATGTGTGTCATTATGTGTGTCATCATGTGTGTCATCATGTGTGCCATTATATGTCATCATGTGTGCCATCATGTGTGTCATCATGTGTGTCATCATGAGTGTCATTATGTATGTCATCATGTGTGTCATCATGTGTGCCATTATGTGTCATCATGTGTGTCATCATGTGTGCCATTATGCGCCATCATGTGTGTCATCATGTGTGTCAGTATATGTGCCATCATGTGTGTCATCATGCGTGTCATCGTGTGCGTCATTATGTGTGTCATCGTGTGTGTCATCGTGTGTGTCATCGTGTGTGTCATCATGTGTGTCATCATGGGTGGCATCATGTGTGTCGTCATTTGTGTCGTCATGTGTGTCATCGTGTGTGTCATTATGTGTCATCATGTGTGTCATTATGTGTGTCATCTTGTGTGTCTATATGTGTCATCGTGTGTGTCGACATTTGTGTCATCATGTTTGTCGCCATGTGTGCCATAATTTGTGTCATCATGTGTGTAGTCATGTGTGTCATTACGTGTGTCGTCATGTGTGTCGTCATGTGTATCGTCATGTGTGTCGTCATGTGTGTCATCATGTGTGTAATCATGTGTCATCATGTGTGTCATCATGTGTGTCACCATGTGTGCCATCATGTGTGTCATCATGCGTGTCATCATGTATGTCATTATGTGTGTCATCATGTGTGTCATTATGTGTGTCTCGTGTGTGTCATCATGTGTGTCATTATGTATGTCATCATGTGTGTCATTATGTGTGTCATTATGAGCATCATCATGTGTGTCATTACGTGTGTCAAGATGTGTGTTATTATGTGTGTCATCATGTGTGGCATTATTTGTGTCATCATGTGTATCATCATATGTGTCATCATGTGAGTCATTATGTGTGTCATCATGCGTGCCATTATGTGTGTCATTATGTATGTCATCATGTGTGCCATTATGTGTGTCATCATGTGTGTCATCATGTGTGTCGTCAGTGTCTCATCGTGTGTGTCTTCGTGTGTGTCATTGTGTGTGTGTGTCATTGTGTGTGTATCATCACGTGTGTCATTATGTGTGTCATCATGTGTGTCGCCATGTATGTCATCATGTGTGTCATCATGTGTGTCATCATGTGTGTCATCATGTGTGCTATCATGTGTGTCATCATGTGTGCCATCATGTGTGTCTTCATGTGTCATTATGTGTGTCATCATGTGTGTCATCATGTGTGCCATTATGTGTCATCATGTGTGTCATCATGTGTGTCATCATGTGTGTCAACATTTGTGTCAACATGTGTGTCATCCTGTTTTATCATCATGTGTGTCATCATGTGTTGTCATCATGTGTGCAGACCTGCCAGTGCCTAAACCCCTTTCGTGTGTCTATGTCTGTGGGACGTCAAATATGTATGTTTACATTATGTAAGTCATGTCAGTGGCTGGCTTATGGAATGATGAAAACACCCATCTTGTTGGAAATGAAGTATAATTATCATTATCATTCTCATTGTCGTTAGCGTCATCAATATCATTGTCATAACGAGAAACATTATCATTATCATGATCTCTTCCCCTCATTTGCCTACCTGCTGCATGTGACTGATGATCTTTTTTTACGATCAAGTATCGAACGTAACAATGGATGACGCCCCTCAGGTGTTGTTGAAAAAGAGACTTAATCTGATTGATATGTCACTAGACATGGACAGCTGATACCTTTAATGATATGTCACTAGAAATGGACAGCTGATATCTTGATTGATATGTCAGTAGACATGGACAGCTGATATCTTGATTGATATGTCACTAGACATGGACAGCTGATATCTTGATTGATATGTCACTAGACATGGACAGATGATATCTTGAATGATATGTCACTAGACATGGACAGCTGATATCTTGATTGATATGTCACTAGACATGGATCATCAGTATCATTGTCATTACAAGAAACATTGTCATTGGTATTATCATTATCATTACAGCTAACGGTTGACTGCACTGCAATGCTAAGAAAACGAAAACAATGATATACAACGAAAGTAGTGAAAACGATATGAAATCTAACGATGGGGGAGACATCGAGCAAGTCACCAATTTCAAGCATCTGGGCGGATGGATGGAGAGCAGTCAGAAAGATATCTCTGTTGGAAAACCCTTGCTTGGTCTGCATGTCACGAGCTGAAGATGATATAGACTTCTAACTTGAAAAAAGAACTAAAGATTCGTCTCTTTATATCCACTGTCCAGTCTGTGTTGCTCTACAACTCGGAAACACGGACCTTAACAAAGCAGATGGAAAAGAGTCTTGATGGGACGTATACTCGCATGTTGAGGATGACATTAAATGTCTCCTGGAAGCAGCACATGACTAACGAAGAGCTATATGGATACCTCCCTAAAGTTAGTGACAAGATAACACGTAGGCTTCGCCTAGCATGTCACTGTATGCGACATCCAGAGGAAGTCGCTTCACAACTTGTACTGTGGCAGACAACTGGAGGGACAGCGAACAGGGGAAAGAAGACAACAGACTTCATCGATCTTCTCAAAATGGACACTGGCCTCGAAAACATCCATGAGATCAAGGCAGCTATGTTGGACAGGAGCAAGTGGAAGGAGTACGTCACATGGGAGATGGGCCTAACTAACTAAACTAAATCCAAAACAAGTGTGACTGCCCGCCTTCAAGCAAACAGGAAACAGAAAAAAAACCACGAAAGAAGAAAAAGAACGCGTACGTAAAACAACAAAACAAGACAGGCGCAAATTTTCGGCCAACTGGCCTTTGTCAAGCGTAAGATTACAAACAAACAAACACTAGATACAAGAAAAAAAAAGAGAAAAAGACCGAAACTTCCCTGCTGCTGTCTTCAATGAGAGAAAAAGGATAGATACATTTTTTTTTTGTATCTAATGTTTGTTTGTTTGTAATCTTACGCTTGACAAAAACCAGTTGGCCGAAAATTTGTGCCTGTCTTGTTTTGTTGTATGAAATACGCGTTCATATTCTTCTTTCGTGTTTTTTTCTGGTTCCTGTTAACTAAACTAACATTACCAGTACCATTATCATTGTCGTGATCTCCTCAGGTATCATTAAAAAAGAGGACTTAATGTGACTAATATGTCACAAGACATTGACAGCTGATATGTTGATTGATATGTCACTAGACATGGACAGCTGATATCTTGATTGATATGTCAGTAGACATGGACAGCTGATATCTTGATTGATATGTCACTACATGTAGACATGGACAGATGATATCTTGATTGATATGTCACTAGACATGGACAGCTGATATATTGATTGATATGTCACTAGACATGGACAGCTGATATCTTGATTGATATGTCACTACATGTAGACATGGACAGCTGATATCTTGATTGATATGTCACTAGACATGGACAGCTGATATATTGATTGATATGTCACTAGACATGGACAACTGATATGTTGATTGATATGTCACTAGACATGGACAGCTGATATCTTGATTGATATGTCACTAGACATGGACAACTGATATGTTGATTGATATGTCACTAGACATGGACAGCTGGTATCTTGATTGATATGTCACTAGACATGGACAGCTGATATGTTGATTGATATGTCACTAGACATGGACAGCTGATATCTTGATTGATATGTCACTAGACATGGACAACTGATATCTTGATTGATATGTCACTAGACATATTCCTTAAAAACCGCATGTGTAATAGATTGGAACAATAAGAATTCATTTTGTTTAACCGGTAACATTTTGATTTCAATAAAACCAACGAATATTCATGCCAAAATTAATGACCGGCCTTGTTCCAGATGACATCATCAATGCACCTCCAGTAAGATCACACGTAAAAGATGAATTGACATCCCCATCCAAAGTGTTCACAGTTTTAAATCCAACCTCACACATTTAGCAGCTAGATCTGGAACACTCTACCAGAAACATGAGAGAATGTCTCCCTCTTTCTTTTTCAATATGAACAGATAGCTCTATAAGACAGCTCATGACTTGATATGATTCTCCACTATCTATCAATCAGATCTTTATAGTGATTCAACTACTGAACATTCAAACTTAAAATACCTTCTTTGAATTGGTATTTTGTATTTGGAAATGTTGTGTACATTCCTGTATAATCTGTTTGTAAGCCTAAATCCTCTTAGAGTGAGGGCTGGATGTAAAAATAATCACTTACTTCGCACCTTTGTAAATATAATATAACAGTATTTGTTCTTATCTCTCTGTCTCTCTTTCTCCATCCCTCTCTCTCTCTCTCTGTCTTTCTCTCTCTCTCTGTCTTTCTCTCTCTGTCTCTCTGCCTTGCTCTTTCACTCTCTCTGTCTATGTCTCTCTCTTGCTTTCTGTCTCTGTCTGTCTGTCTGTCTCTGTCTCTGTCTCTTTCTCTGTCTCTCTCTCCCTCTCTGTCTCTGTCTCTCCTGCTCTTTCTCTCTCATTCACTCTTTTTGTCATTACATGTACATTGATAATTGTTTGTTTGCTAGTTTGTTTTTCATTATTCTTTGAATATTACGACGCTTCAAATTTCAAGAGATAATCCTTTGCTTGCCACCTACATTACCATCTCATTTCATAAAATCAAACTACACTTTCATCCATTTGCACAAGCACATTTACACGTAGTATGCACACACACATACACACACACACACACACACACACACACACACACACACACACACACACACACACTCTCTCTCTCGTAAGTACGCCCGCGCGCCTGCAAACACAATCATACACACGCAGAGACTCACCATACACACACTCATGCAAACACACACATATGCACACGTACGTAGTTGCCCATTCAGTGGTGCATGAACTGATAAAGGCCAACTGTACTAAGCCTGTCATTGCTTTGCTCTTGTTCACTTATTTGATGTTACAGTATTACACTAACTAGATGCAATGACTTTTTCACTTTCTGAACGCAAGCAGCCTTACACATTTCTGTTTATTTCATTAATTTATTTATGTGTTTATTCATTTGTATTTTTTGCTTCTTTTATTCTATTCACTTAATTATTTATTGATTTACCTTACGGACTTATTCATGTATACAACTACTGAAATATATATATATATATATATATATATATATATATATATATATATATATATATATAAGCACGAATATGAATAGACGTTAAAAGAAATAACAAACAGTTAAAAATGACATGATAAGGATAATAGCATCATGTATTACAGAATCGTCCTCAGATTTTTCAAATTTATCCACTGAATGGCAAAAAAATGAAAAAAAACAAAACGTATCCTTTAAATGGCAGAAAAATGAAAAATAATTTCTTGCAAAGAGGCATAAAATCGATTGTTCAAATCAGTGTAATGTATATGCGTGCATGCATGAAGGTAGATAAGCATGTATAAGTATATATGTGGGTATGTTCATGTATAACATACTGCAAAATTATTTTTTTTATTGTGCTGTCTTCAGTTTCTGAGAACGACCCTCCTTGTACCTTCTGTATTTGTCTGACTTGTGTGTGCAGAGATTAAAGAGTCAGGGAGGGAGGGTAGACAGCAAACAAGTATGGACCTCTAGGCAAGTAAACATTTGTCTACCAAATATGTCAAGATTGGTTTTGCAGGAAAAACACCATTGATGATTCAACGAACATGAAAACAGACCCATTAACGTGATGTGGAAGGTAAAGAGCACGATGTGACACCAGACGTCCTGATCATGTGCTGTATTCAAGACCTTCCCTGTCTCCACCGTGTGTTTCCATGGGATTATCTTTCCTGTCCATCATTATCATTATATGGGATGGTTCTGTGTTGATTTATACTGTTGATCTGAAAATATATAAATTGTCAGCACAGTGTATACTGTGAAGGTGTTCCTACAGAATTGCTGACTCCTGTAACGTTTGTTTGTGAATCTGAATTATCTTCTGGTCCTCTGCCTGTGTTGGAGTCCTTTCTGTGTGTCTTCTTGTGCTGATCAAGATGGGCTTTTCTGTAGAATTTTTTCTCACACTGATCACATGCATACAGGTTTTTATTGTCATGATCCTTCTTGTGCTTTTTCAGACTATCTGATCTGTCGAATATTTTATCACACTGATCACATGGATATATCTTATCGTCATGTGCCTGTTTGTGCCGTTTCAGGTAGAGCTTTTGGTTGAATGTTTTCTTACACTGATCACATGTATATGTTTTATCGTCATGTGTCTCTTTGTGCCGTATCAGGTTTTGCTTCAGGCTGTATGTTTTCTTACACTGATCACATGCGTATCTTTCACCATGTGTCTGTTTGTGTCGTGTCAGGCCAAACCTTTGACTGAATGTTTTCCCACACTGATCACAGATATATCTCTTTTCACCATGTATTTTTACATGGTTCTCCAGATATTCTTTTCTATCAAACATTCTTCCACACCGATCACACATGTACATCTTTCACCATGTCTTTTCGTGTCCCACTTCAAGCTACTTTTTATAGTGAACGTATTTCCACCCTGATCACAATGCTTTTCTCTTTTATCTTCATGGTCTTCCTTATGATGCGAAAGACCTTGTCTACATTGACATTCCTTGCTGCAACCAGGATGGGTACAAGTGTACCTGTCCTCACCATGTGCACCCTGGGATAATGTTTCTACATTCCTGGTATTTAGATCCATGACATCTGCACTAATATCATAGGTACCATGGCTGGTTGATGCAGTCTGCATGCTGATCACGTGTTGTGACGGCCCAGCACTGCTTCCTGCTTGACACGTGACTTGTGGCGTTTGTTTAGAACTGATCACACTGTGGGATTGCTGCAGCTGGTTTTGAACCTGACGGTAGTACATGTGATCAGCAGGTTGATCTTTTTTGTCAGAGACCTCGTCTGTGTGTTCATCATGTCGTCTCTGGTGGATTTCACGGGATTTTCTTGTCTGGAAAGAGTCATCACACTCCTGATATGAAAATTGACTTGCTGATTTAGCATGAGTGTTTGAGTCTTTAAGTGCTTCATCAATATTCCCACCTTATTTACGTGTTGCAGTAGTGGACGTCTCTAGGAGTGTTTTCATGTGTTCAGCCGGATGTATTCTGTGGACGGTTTTCTTACACACTTCACACTTACGATGGTCATCAAGTACATCACGCTCCCTATCACTAGGGTTTTTAAAATTCTGTGAAAACTCACCACATATCTCACACAGGAACGGTGTCTCATTTTGTCGTGGACACCATTCAGTATTTACAGGACCAGTGTTAGAGGAGGTATCCTTTGTGGTGCTGTCAGAACACTGAGGTTATGCAACAGAGTCAGCCCTGGTTGTGATTTGTGCTGTAGAAGTGAGCGTTGTCTCCATGGTGTGGTGAATATCTCCTTCACCCCTTGATGTAGAAGGCATAATTACAATATTTATATAGCGCAAAATCTTGATAAAATCAAATCTAAGCGCTGAAGCAGACACACACGCAAGCACGCACGCACGTACACACACGCACGCACACACACAGACACACACACACACACACACACACACACCCACACACACGCATGGCTATAAATGGGGAGAAAGAAAAAAAGCAATAAAAGCAAGAATAAAAGCAATGGAAAATTATAGAGAGCATAGCATATACAATTATATATTATAACCATGTGATTCCCTCCGAGCGGAGACAGGCTGCAGAGGGGGGGGGGGGGGGTTGAGTGAGGTTAGGATTTTATGCGGAGGAGAAAAGGTGAGTTTTGAGAGCGGACTTGAAGGAGACAAAAGTAGGTTGCTGACGGACTGAGAGAGGAAGTTTGTTCCAGGAGAGTGGACCAGAAACAGAGAAGGCTCGTGGACCATAGGTATTGAGCTTAGTGCGTGGAAAGCGAAAAGTCAGAGGATCAGAGGCAGAGC
>JAPXFY010000032.1:47064980-47073075 GCA_030674185.1 Monoplex corrugatus
TCATCATGTGTGTCATCATGTGTGTCGTCATGTGTGTCATCATTTGTCTCATCATGTGTGTCATTATGTGTGTCATCATGTGTGTCATTATGTGTGTCATCATTTGTGTCATCATGTGTGTCATCATGTGTGTCATCATGTGTGTCATCATGTGTGTCAACATGTGTGTCATCATGTGTGTCATCATGTGTGTCATCATGTGTGTCAACATGTGTGTCATCATGTGATATCTTGATTGGTATGTCACTAGACATGGACAGCTGATATCTTGATTGATATGTCACTAGACATGGACAGCTGATATGTTGATTGATGTGTCACTAGACATGGACAGCTGATATCTTTATTGATATGTCACGTGGCTTGGACAGGTGAAATCTTCATTGATATGTCAGTAGACATGGACAGCTGATATGTTGATTGATATATCACTAGACATGGACAGCTGATATCTTGATTGATATGTCACAAGACATGGACAGCTGATATCTTGATTGATATGTCACTAGACATGGACAGCTGATATCTTGATTGATATGTCACGTGATATGGACAGCTGATATCTTGATTGATATGTCACTAGACATGGACAGCTGATATCTTGATTGATATGTCACGTGATATGGACAGCTGATATCTTTATTTATATGTCAGTAGACATGGACAGCTGATATCTTGATTGATATGTCACTAGACATTGACAGATGATATATTGATTGATGTGTCACTAGACATTGACAGCTGAAATGTTGATTGATATGTCACGTGACATGGACAGCTGATATGTTGATTGATATGTCACTAGACATGGACAGCTGATATCTTGATTGATATGCCACTAGACATGGACAGCTGATATGTTGATTGATATATCAAGTGACATGGACAAGTGATATCTTCATTGATATGTCAGTAGACATGGACAGCTGATATGTTGATTGATATGTCATTAGACATTGACAGCTGATATATTGATTGATATGTCACTAGACATTGACAGCTGAAATGTTGATTGATATGTCACGTGACATGGACAGGTGATATCTTCATTGATATGTCAGTAGAAATTGACAGCTGATATGTTGATTGATATGTCACGTGACATGGACAGCTGATATGTTGATTGATACATCACGTGACATGGACAGCTGATATCTTGATTGATATGTCACGTGACATGGACAGCTGATATCTTGAGTTCAATTCCAACCCATGAAACAAAAATGCCGTGTACACCGCCCATCTCAATGCTCCAATCATTCTGGTGGTCACAGCTTAGTGTTTTATAGGTCCCTTCTCCTACCCCTCTCCCCATGTCAAGACCTTTTCAGTTCTTTGGGGTTTGCGCAGACTCAAGGAGTCTACAAGATTATCGCTGACAAAATTTGTGTTCGCAATATATGTACAGCAAGAATATTTTCAAAAGTGTTTCAAAGTATGTTGTGTTCAATATCCACATAACATACCTACAATAAATAGTCAGTCACGCATAAACATTCTTAACCTATTCACTTTAACATGGTATAATGAAACAGGCAACAGCCAGTGAACTTGCTTTATGATAAAACTTTATTGGTAAATGATTGCAAAGATATAAAGACACACTTAAATGTATATATACACTCTCGTTTTTAGGGCAGTTCACTCAACAAAATTCTTTCCACAAGCTATAGATAGACCATATATACAGCACCAAGTTTAAATCATAGCCTCTCTCTCTCTCTCTCTCTCTCTCTCTCTCTCTCTCTCTCTCTCTCTTTATCTCTCTCTCTCTCTCTCTCTCTTTCTCTTTCTCTCTCTCTCTCTGCATTCGGACATGAAAAAGCTATACGTTTCCCTTTGGAATTCAGCCAATAATAATGTCCAGAAAACTGTCATTCATCTGCATAAACGAGTTTTCATATTCATTCCTTGAAAACCGCATGTGTAATAGATTGGAACAATAAGGATTCATTTTGTTTAACCGATAAAATTTTGATTTCAATAAAACCAACGAATATTCATGCCAAAATTAATGACCGGCCTTGTTCCAGATAGCATCATCAATGCACCTCCAGTAAGAGCACATAAAAGATTAATTGACATCCCCATACAAAGTGTTCACAATTTTAAATCCAACCTCACACATTTAGCAGCTAGACCTGGAACACTCTACCAAAAACATGAGAGAATGTCTCCTTTTTTTGCAATATTAACAGATAGCTCTATAAGACAGTTCATGACTTGATTTGATTCTCTAATATATATCAATCAGATCAGATTATAGTGATTCAACTGCTGAACATTCAAACTTAAAATACCTTCTTTGAATTGGTATTTTGTGTTTGTAAATGTTATGTACATTCCTGTATAATCTGTTTGTAAGCCTAAAACCTCTTAGAGTGAGGGCTGGATGTAAAAATAATCACTTACTTCGCACTCTTGTAAACAAAATAAAACAGTATTTGTTCTTATCTCTCTGTCTCTCTCTCTGTCTCTCTCTCTCTCTCTCTCTCTCTCTCTCTCTATGTCTGCCTGTCTCTCTCGCTCTCTCTCTCTCTCAGTTTCTCTCTGTGTCTTTCTGTCTCTGTCGGTCTGTCTGTCTGTCTGTCTGTCTCTCTCTCTCTCTCTCTCTCTCTCTCTCTCTGTCTCATTCACACTTTTACTCCTTAAATGTACTTTGACAATTGTAAAAATAAGGGAAATATGAGCATAGGATCGACTGAATGGAAAAAATAATATGATCATAAAGTAATGCTGATGTAAATGGATTGTGCCTGATACAAAAAATCCAGTCTGACCTTGGAATAGAAAGAAATGCATCCTAAACCTGAAGGTTTGAATGGAAAACCGGTGTACCTGGAGAAAAAAAAACTCTTAGTCAGACGTGGCTGGGCCTGTCTTGTGAAACGAGAATCAGAGCAGATTGAAACAGATTAAAAAGTTTTTAAAATATAAATATATATTTTCAAAGAAGTAAAACAAAAGGGGGCTGGGGCATATGTGCAGCCGCAAAGTCAAGACCTCACTGAGATGGGATGGTGATAATGTGGTCTATTTCATTAATTTCAGCATGATAAAATATGGATAGGGGGAGAGAAAATATCATAAGTAATCTTCGAGATAAAATATACGACACAAGTGTAGAATAAAAGATTATATGCATCCATTTTATCCAAGCAGTATAAACATAAACTGCGCACGAAGGATAAGGAAGTTAATACTTATACAATCCAGCGAATACACACACACACACACACACACACACACACACACACACACACACACACACACACACACACACACACACACAATACACACACACACTCACACACACATATGCACACACACACACACACACACACACACACACACTCACACACACACACACACACACACACACTCACACACACACACACACACACACACACACACACACACACACACACACACACACACACAAGCTAAAATTACATGCACAAAGAGATGTCCAGATAAAAGAATGACATGGCTCTTTGTTGCGTGTACTTTTAGCTTAGCTTAGCTTAGCTTAGCTTAGTTTAGCTTAGTGTGTGTGTGTGTGTGTGTGTGTGTGTGTGTGTGTGTCTGTGTGCGTGCGTGTGTGTGTGTGTGTGTATATGTGTCTATGTGTGTATATGTGTGTCTTTGTCTGTGTTTCAGTGTCTGCTATATATATATATATATATTAATATATATATATATATATATATATATATATATATATATATATATATATATATATATATATATATATATATTACTATATACTAAGTTGAAGATATCAATAAATGAAGCTTGTGAGGTAATCCCTAAGGCAGATAAAAAAGCGAAAAAGAACTGGATGACTAATGACATTTTGGGCTTGATGGAGGAAAGGAGGAAGGCAAAGAGAAATGAGGAGATCTACAGGAAAATATACAAGGAGTTCAGGAATATGTGCAATGAAGCTAAGGAAGCTTGGCTGAAAATAAAGTGCAAAAAAATGTAAGACCAACACAAAACGATCCTCGGGGTAAGTACAGACGAATTGAAGAAATTGTCCACAGAAAAAAATAGGCCTTCATGCTCATCAACTGGTTGCTTGAAATCGAAAGATGGCACGCTTATCATGTAAAAAGACAAAATATTAGACAGATTGGGAGAGTACATTAAAGACCTTTTTGAGGATGACAGAAACGAAGAACACATTATAAAGAAGAACTTTGAAGGACCACCCATAATGAAAGATGAAGCTAGAGTGGAACTGAAAAAGATGAAACCAGGAAAAGCTCCAGAACCAGACAACATTACTACAGAGATGATGGAAGTCCTGGAGGAATTTGGCATAGAAAAAATAACAGTCCTCCTAAATGAAATTTACGACACTGGAGAAATCCCCAAAGATATGTCAAAATCAATTTTCATTGCGCTTCCAAAGAAGAAAGGGGCTATAGAATGCGAACTCCAACGCACAATCAGTTTGATGAGTCATATAAAAAAACCTGTTAAGAATAATCATGATGAGGACAAGGAATAGAATCAAAAGAGAAATAGCAGAAGAACAGTGTGTATTTGTGGAAGGGAAAGGAACTATTAATGCCATATACATCCCAAGAACTATCATAGACAGGTCAAATGAGATGAATAAGGATTTGTATTTATGCTTCGTTGACTACACAAAGGCTTTTGATCGGGTAAGACATGATGAATTGATCAACCAACTGGAGAGACTCAATGTTGATGGAAAAGATCTACGAATAATCAGAAATATGTACTGGGAACAAACAGCTGTAATGAGAATAGAAAACAATGTAAACTCTTTACAAAACATCAAAAGAGGAGTCAGACAGAGTTGTGTTTTGTCACCGGATCTGTTTTTACTTTACAGCGAAAACATCATGAGAAACCTAGAAGAAGACCCTGGATTAAAGGTTGGAGGGAAAATGATAAACAACATTCGATACGCAGATGACACCGTGCTAATTGTAGAAAGTGAAAGGGACCTACGAAACCTAGTGAATATATGAGAAATAGAAAGCAAAGGTAAGGGGCTGGAACTAAACAGCAGGAAGACTGAAGTCATTGTGATCAGTAAAAAACATGAAATCCCCTCGTGCAAAATAACAGCAAATGGCACAACCTTGACACAGATTGATAAATTCAAACCCCTGGGAACGATCATTTCATCAGACGGCAGATGCACATCAGAAATAGCCGGCAGAATTGGCCAAGCCAAAACAGCATTCAGGAAGATGACAGGCATTCTTACCAACAAATGCCTACCAATTAACATCGGAAGAGAGTTCTTAAATGTAATATAGAACCAGTACTGTTGTACGGATGTGAGGCATGGACAGTCAACAAACAAAGCCAGAGCAAGATTGAGGCAGCTGAGATGTGGTTTCAAAGAAGAATGTTGAGAGTTTCATGGACAGAAAAGAAAACAAATGAGACAGTCTTGATGGAGGCAGACACAAGTAGATCACTCATAAGGACGATTAGGAAAAGACAGGCAACATTTATAGGCCATTTTATGAGGAAGGGGGATTTGGAGCACCTGGTCACAACGGGAAAGCTGGAGGGAAAGAGAGCACCAGGTAGACCCAGGGAGAAAATGCTGGACGGACTTGCAGAATGGCTGGGGACGAGGGGGTGTGGGTGGATGCTAGGGGCAACGAGAGATAGAGACAGATGGAAGTCCATGATCGCCAATGACATGTGGCAGGGCACCTGATGATGATTATCCTCTGAATGGCATAAAATTAAAAAAAAGCATGCATCCATTAAATGGCAGAAAAATGAAATATATATTCTTGCAAAGAGGCATAAAATCAATTGTTCAAATCAGTGTAATCTGTATATATATATATATATATATATATATATATATATATATATTATATATATATGTATATATATATATATAATATACGTGTGTGTGTGCGTGTGTGTGTGTGTGTGTGCATGTGTGTGTGTGTGTGTGTGTGTGTGTGTGTGTGTGTGTGTGTATGTGTATGTGTATGTGTGCATGCATGAAGGTAGGCATGCATGTATAAGTATATATGTGTGTATGTATGTATAACATTCTGCAAAACTAATTTTTTATTGTGTGTTTATTCAGTTCTGAGAACGACCCTCCTTGTACCTCCTGTATTTGTCTGACTTGTGTGTGCAGATATTAAAGTGTCAGGAAGGGAGGGTAGACAGCAAACAAGTATGGACCTCTAGGCAAGTAAACATTTGTCTACCAAATATGTCAAGATTGGTTTTGCAGGAAAAACACCATTGATGATTCAACGAACAAGAAAACATACCCATTAACGTGTTGTGGAAGGTAAAGAGCACGATGTGACACAAGACGTCCTGATCATGTGCTGCATTCAAAACCATCCCTAACTGTCTCCACCGTGTATTCCCATAGGATTCTCTTTCCTGTCCATCGTTATCATTATATGGGATGGTTCTGTGTTTATTTCTACCATTGCTCTGAAAAAAATATATAAATTGTCAGTATAGTGTATACTGTGAAGGTGTTCCCACAGAATTGCTGACTCCTGTAACGCTTGTTTGTGAATCTGAATCATCTTCTGGTCCTCTGCCTGTGTTGGAGTCCTTTCTGTGTGTCTTCTTGTGCTGAACAAGACTGAATTTTCTGCAGAATCTTTTCTGACACTGATCACATGCATACAGGTTTTTATTGTCATGATCCTTCTTGTGATTTTTCAGAATATCTGGTCTGTCGAATGTTTTATCACACTGATCACATGGATATATCTTATCGTCATGTGCCTGTTTGTGCCGTGTCAGGCTGCGCTTTTGGCTGAATGTTTTCTTACACTGATCACATGGATATCTCTTATCGTCATGTGTCTCTTTGTGCCGTTTCAGGTCGTGCTTTTGGCTGAATGTTTTCTTACACTGATCACATGAATATCTTTTATTATCATGTCTTTGTTTGTGTTGTTTCAGGCTGGTCTTAAAGCTGAATGTTTTCTTACACTGATCACATGCGTATCTTTCACCATGTGTCTGTTTGTGTTGTGTCAGGCCAGCCCTTTGACTGAATGTGTTCCCACACTGATAACAAATATATCTCCTTTCACCATGTATTTTTACATGGTTCTCCAGATATTCTTTTCTATCAAACATTCTTCCACACCGATCACACATGTACTTCTTTTCACCGTCTTTTCGTGTCCCTCTTCAAACTACTTTTTATAGTGAACGTATTTCCACCCTGATCACAATGGTTTTCTCTTTTATCTTCATGGTCTTCTTTATGATGTGAAGGACCTTGTCTACATTGACATTCCTTGCTGCAACCAGGATGGGTACAAGTGTACCTCTCCTCACCATGTGCGCCCTGGGATAATATTTTTACATTCCTGGTATTTAGATCCATGACATCTGCACTAATATCATAGGAACCATGGCTGGTTGATGCAGTCTGCATGCTGACCACGTGTTGTGACGGCCCAGCACTGCTTCCTGCTTGACACGTGACTTGTGGCGTTTGTTTAGAACTGATCACACTGTGGGATTGCTCCAGCTGCTTTTGAATCTGACGGTAGTACATGTGATCAGCAGGTTGATCTTTTTTGTCAGAGACCTCGTCTGTGTGTTCATCATGTCGTCTCTGGTGGATTTCAAGCGATTTCCTTGTCTGGAAAGAGTCATCACACACCTGATATGAAAACTGACTCGCTGATGTAGCATGAGCGCTTGAGTCTTTAAGTGTTTCATCTACATTCCCACCTTCTTTACGTGTTGCAGAAGTGGACGTCTCTAGGAGTGTTTTCATGTGTTCAGCTGGATGTTTTCTGTGGACGGTTTTCTTACACACTTCACACTTACAATGGTCATCAAATATATGATTCTCCCTAACACTAGGGTACTTAAAATTCTTTGAAAACTTATCACATATCTCACACAGGAAAGGTGTCTCATTTTCTCGTGGACACCATTCAGGGTTTACAGGACCAGTGTTATAGGAGGTATCCTTTGTGGTGCTGTCAGAACACTGAGGCTGAGCAACGGAGTCAGCCCTGGTTGTGATTTGTGCTGTAGAAGTGAGCGTTGTCTCCATGGTGTGTTGAATATCTCCTTCACCCCTTGA
>JAPXFY010000032.1:47080675-47085675 GCA_030674185.1 Monoplex corrugatus
GGCATGTGTGTGTGTGTGTGGGGGGGGACAGGGGGCTCAGCGTGTGTTGAGCGTGTGTGCGTGCGTGTGTGTGTGTGTGGTGTGTGTGTGTGTGTGTGTGTGTGTGCGCGCAAGCACCTCTGTGTGTGTGTGTGTGTTTGTGTGTGTGTTTGTGTGTGTGTGTGTGTGTGTGTGTTGTGTGTGTGTGTGTGTGTGTGTGTGTGGTGTGTGTGTTTGTGTGTATGTCCGTTAGCTATTTCTGTAAACATCTATTTACATTTGTTTTCATGCAACCACTGTCATTGAGATTTTAGCTTTCACAAGAGAATGTCTTGTTATGTTTTATGCTGTTATGCAAGGCAATTCTTTATAGGCAATGCAGTTTGAAAACAAACAAAGAAACAAAAAAGACAGAAACAAACAAGCAAACATATACACAATGCAAGAAGGCAACCAAAAAGGTTGAAGAATACGATATGGAAAAGAAGAACATGAAAAAAGGAAGGGAAGAAGAAGGACAGCAAGAAGAAAAAGAAGAAAGAAAGAAAGAAGAAGTAGAAGGAGTAGGATGAAAAAGAAGAAGAAGAAAAATAAGACAAACAAGGAAAAGAAGATTCAGAAGAAGAAAGAAAGAAAGAAAGAAAGAAAAATGAAAAAAAAAGTGAATAAAAACGAAAGAGGGTACAACAAGAAAGAACGATCAAAAGAAAGAAATAAAGAAAGAAAGAAAGAAAGAAAAATGAAAAAAAAAGGGAATAATAACGAAAGAGGGTACAACAAGAAAGAACGACCAAAAGAAAGAAAGAAAGAAAGACAGACAGAAACAAACAAATAAACAAACAAACAGACAGACAAACAAACAAACAAACAAAAGAGAGAAGAAGCCAACAGGAAATGGAATCGAGATCAGCAGACACAGCTACGATTGTGCACATCCCTTGGCATTCTCTGCATTGCCTAATCTCCTGTCCCTTCTGTCCCTTGTCTCCTAATCGTACCGACATAATGGCAAGTCCAGATGGACACACAACAGGCCTGTTGACTAATACCCTGAACCAGTTGTCACACTCTTTATGCAACAAGTAGTCTGTATGCGTCCACTGTCACTGGTATTTCATCATACAAAGAGATATATGCTCATCTGGATTATGCTCTAGATAACACAAGGTCAGTTGATAGAAGGAGGCATGGCATGTGTGTGTGTGTGTGTGTGGGGGGGGGGGGGGGGCTCAGCGTGTGTTTGAGCGTGTGTGCGTGCGTATGTGTGTGTGTGTGAGTGTTTGTGTGTGTGTGTGTCCGTTAGTTATTTCTGTAAACATCTATTTACATTTGTTTTCATGCAACCACTGTCATTGAGATTTTAGCTTTCACAAGAGAATGTCTTGTTATGTTCTATGCTGTTATGCAAGGCAATTCTTTATAGGCAATGCAGTTTGAAAACAAACAAAGAAACAAAAAAGACAGAAACAAACAAGCAAACATATACACAATGCAAAAAGGCAACCAAAAAGGTTGAAGAATACGATATGGAAAAGAAGAACATGAAAAAAGGAAGGGAAGAAGAAGGACAGCAAGAAGAAAAAGAAGAAAGAAAGAAAGAAGAAGTAGAAGGAGTAGGATGAAAAAGAAGAAGAAGAAAAATAAGACAAACAAGGAAAAGAAGATTCAGAAGAAGAAAGAAAGAAAGAAAGAAAGAAAAATGAAAAAAAAAGTGAATAATAACGAAAGAGGGTACAACAAGAAAGAACGATCAAAAGAAAGAAATAAAGAAAGAAAGAAAGAAAGAAAAATGAAAGAAAAGGGAATAATAACGAAAGAGGGTACAACAAGAAAGAACGACCAAAGAAAGAAAGAAAGAAAGAAGAAAGAAGACAGACAGAAACAAACAAATAAACAAACAAACAGACAGACAAACAAACAAAAAACAAAGGAGAGAAGAAGCCAACAGGAAATGGAATCGAGATCAGCAGACACACCTAGTATTGTGCACATCCGTTGCCATTCTCTGCATTGCCTGATCTCCTGTCCCTTCTGTCCCTTGTCTCCTAATCGTGCCGACATGATGGCAAGTCCAGATGGACACACAACAGGCCTGTTGACTAATACCCTGAACCACTTGTCACACTCTTTATGCAACAAGTAGTCTGTTTGTATGCGTCCACTGTCACTGGTATTTCATCATGCAAAGAGATATATGCTCATCTGGAGTATGCTCTAGATAACACAAGGATAGCTGATAGAATGAGGTATGACATGTGTATGTGTGTGTGTGTGTGTGTGTACGTGCGTGCGTGCGTGCATGCGTGTGTGTGTGTGTGTGTGTGTGTGTGTGTGTGTGTGGGTGGGTGTGTGGGTTGGTGGGTGTGTGGGTGGGTGGGTGTGTTTGTTCGTTTTTTTCTTTAAACATCTATTCACATATGTGTTTTCAAGCAAACGTTGTCATTGGGATTTAGCTTACACAGGAGAATGCCTTGTTAAGTTTTATGCTGTTATGCAAGGTAATTCTTTACAGGAAACACAGTCTGAAAAACAAACAAAGAAACAAAGAGAAACAAACAGGCAAATGCATACACACTGTAATAACGCATGCAGAACTGCTGGTGAAAAGAACATGAAAAAAAAATGTAGGGAAGAAGAAAAAGAGCAAAAAGAAAAAGAAGAAAGAAAACAAGATGAAACAGTAGCAGGAGTAGGAGAAAATAAAGAAGGCAAACAAGGAAAAGAAGAAGAACATGAAAAAGAAAGAAAGACAGAAAAATCGAAAGAACAAAAAAAATAAATAAATAAAGAGGGGAAGGAAAAAAAGAACGAACGAACGAAAGAAAGAAAGACAGTAAGACAGAAAGAAAGAAAGAAAAAAAAGCAAGCAAACAAACAAACAGACAGATAAACCAACAAATAAATAAACAAACAAACAAACAATAAACAAACAACCAAATAAATAAAGACGAAGCTGAAAGGAAATGGAATCCAGATAATCAGACACAGCCAGGATTGTGCACATCCGTTGCCATTCTCTGCATTCCCTAATCTCCTGTCCCTTCTGTCCCTTGTCTCATCTTCTGTCCCTTCTCTCTATTGTCTCCTAATCGTACCGACATGATGGTAAGTCCAGATGGACACACAAGAGGCCTGTTGACTAATACCCTGAACAGTTGTCACATTCATTATGCAACAAGTAGTCTGTTTGTATGCGTCCACTGTCACTTGTGAATCTTCATACACAGAGATATATGCTCATCTGCAGTTTGCTCTGGATAACACAACGTCAGTTAATAGAAGGAGGCATGTATTTGTGGGGAGGGGTTGGGGGAGGGAGGGCATATGCTTGAGTGTGTGTGTGTGTGTGTGTGGAGGGGTGCGTGTGTTAGAGAGTGTGTGTGTGTGTGTTAGAGTGTGTGTGTGTGTGTGTGTTCGTTCGTTCTTTAATTTAACGTCTTTTCACTATAAGTGATATTAGACGGGGGAGGGGGGGAGGGGAAATTATTAAAAAAAAAAAAAAAAAAAAAAAAAAAAAAAAAAGTGAACAAAATAAAATGTAGAACGATAGTTGGACGGGTTGGATTTGGGCAGAGGGAAGACAGAGGAAAAAGACATTAGCAGGTGGGGGAACAGTAAAATGGAACGAGAACTTAACACTAACAATTAACTTCAATAACGTGAAGGGAAATTGTAACACTAAAATACAAACCGAATAAAGTTAAAGTAATGCATTAACAGGACTGTGAACTAATGATTCTGAAATTCTAACTAACAACGTTTGATCTGATGTAATTTTCTGGAAATGATTTTCAGAATACTTTTCTTGAGTAAACATTTTCGGTAAAAAAGAACGTAGCATTTTGCAGTAGAATAAACAGTGAAACAGTGTGAACTGTTCGCCGCAAATACACTTGACATTTTTACAATATTTTGTTCTCAATGCGTTTAGCTGAATACGAAAACAAACAGCAACAATCGATCTCAAATGATACATAGAAGAATACTGCAATTTTTTACATACATTTTGAACGGTAAGTTTTATCATTTGTTGTGACACAAACTGTTCATCTGAATGTTCAAGAAATCGAGTCCATGAGGCTGATTCGAGCAAGTTGCAAGCTTCTTTTACGGAGCTATGAACATGTAATTCTATAGCATTATCAGCATTCTGGGCGCCTTGCTTAGCTGCTCTGTCAACTACTTCGTTGCCGTGAAGACCAACATGAGAAGGCACCCAGCATAAACTGATATCTGTACCTTTGACCCTTAAACGATGTATAAGATGATTTGCCTCAGTAATTAAATCAGGTCTTGTGTCGGCATTAAAAGACCGTAAGGCATATAATACAGATTTTGAGTCAACAAAGAGAACTACTTTGAAAGACATGGGTTTAAGATTTACTAGATAATGCAATGCTTGATTAATAGCGACTAATTCCGCTGTAAAGATCGATAAGTTTGCCCCAACGAAAAATGACTTTTTTATCTTAAATTTTGGAACATAAAATGCTGCTCCAGCACATTTATTTTCTAAGACTGATCCATCGGTAAAAATGTGAAGGTGGGTACGGTATTTTTCATCGATGTGTTCTCTTGCTGTGGATATCGAAATGTTGACGTTTTCAGATTTCTTAGCGTCTGTATAATCAATATCAAAAGAGGCTTTTTGCATTTCACATGTAGGGATAGGCGTTGTTGATGGTGTCTCAGCTATTTCATCCATATTTATGTTAGACTGTTTGACCAAGTCAGATATGTAAGTTGAAACAGTCATTTGTGATGAAATGCTTTTTGCTCGCTTTGGAAAGTCAACATCAGACCTGATTTTAATTTCCTTACTCACAAAATTGTCCGTTTGTGAAGTAGTTCTAACTGCAAATTTTGCTGTCGCTAGCTCACGATAGTTGTTCAGAGGCAGAATTCCAGCAACTTTGTACGTTTCCAGATTAGAGGCATGAGTAGGGACACCTAGAGCAATTTTAATACTTTTGCAGTCTAAGCTTTGTATCTTCTTTAATAAATATTTTGGTGCACTGAAA
>JAPXFY010000032.1:47100675-47108175 GCA_030674185.1 Monoplex corrugatus
TTCTCTATTTGAGAGAGAGACAGAGACAGAGATAGAGACAGAGACAGAGAAAAACAGACAGACAGACAAACAGGCAGGCAGACAGACAGACAGAGACAGGCAGAGGCAGAGAGAGAGAGAGAGAAAGAGAGAGAGAGAAAGATAGAGAGAGAAAGAGAGGGAGAAAGGAAGAGAGAGAGAAAGAGAGGGAGAAAGAGAGAAAGAGAATGGCAGACAGAGAGACAGAGAGAGAGAGAGGAGGAGGAAAGAGAAAAAGAGGGGATTGAGAGATGGAGACAGAGGAGAGAGGATGTAGAGAGAAGAGGACAGGAGAGAGACAGACAGACAGAGACATGCAGAGACAGACAGAGAGAGAGAGAGAGAGTGAGAGAGAGACAGAGACAGAGAGACAGACAGAGAGAGAGAGAGAGAATAGAAGAGAGAGAGAATAGGAGAGAAAGAATAAGAGAGAGAGAGAGAGGGAGAGAGAGAGAGAGAATAGGAGAGATGGACAGAGAGAGCGAGAGGAGAGAGCATGGGAGAGAGAGACACGCACAGAGAGAGGAAGGAGGAAATAGAAAAACGAGGAGATTGAGAGATGAAGAGAGAGACGGAGAGAGAGAGAAGAGAGAGAGAGAGAGAGAGAGAGAGAGAGAGAGAGAGGCAGAGAGAGAGAGAGATGATGAAAGAGACAAAGAGAGAGGCACAGAGAGAGAGAGAGAGGACAGAGCAAAGAGATAAAGAGGGGAATGAGAGATGGTGAGAGACAGACAGACAGACAGACAGACTGACAGACAGACAGACAGACAGAAACAGAAACAGGGACTCAGAGAAATAGAGACACAGAGAGATAGAAAAGAAAATGAAAGACATTGATGAATCAGATTAATAAAATAATAAACAAACAAATAGATAAAAAAATATATCCCAAGCAAACAAACGAACACATAAATGAATAAATTAAAACAATAACAGCACATAAATGAATAATCAATAAGCATCAGTAAATAAATAGAAAGATAAACGAATAACAGCCATTCCATTTTAAATACATCTATCAAAAGTGTACGTTACAATCAGAACACCAACAGGAGAAGTAAAGATGAGTTGGCACATCGTCTTCAGTGCCAAAGATGGAACTTCACATGGAAAGAACAACCAATCCTGGAGGTCCAGGTTCTTCCACAGGCACTTTATGTGACATTCATCCAGTCTCTAAAAAAAAAAAAAAAAAAAAAAATTCCAAGCCATCGATTTATCTGGCAGTTGTTTACTAAGCACACACAAAATTCTCAACCAGCTCCTCGCAAAGTTCACAAACGGATCTTTCCTCTTCGTTTCTCTACCCGTCAGCAGACTGAGGTTATGTACATCCAGACTTAACGTTAAATACAGATTAGAATGATATTTTTTTTCCTCTTCAACAGTCACGAAGTGTGTCTCTCTGTTTAAGTACAAGCTGGATGCAATATTGTGTTTGCTGTAAGTCTTCTCTATTTGAAAAGAGACAGACAGACAGACAGACAGACAGACAGACAGACAGAGGGAGGGGGATAGAGAGAGAGAGAATCGGAGGAGGAGAGAGACACAGAGAGAGAGAGAAAGAGAGAGAGACACACACACACAGAGGCAGAGAGAGAGAGGGGGGGGGCAGAGAGAGACAGAGAGAGAGACACACACAGAGAGAGAATGAGTGATACAGACAGAGAAAAAGGCAGACAGATAGACAGACAGAAACAGAGACAGACAGAAAGAGAGCACAGAAAGAAAGTGGCAGACATTGTCTCTCAAAGTCTTAGAGACAGAGACAGAGAGAGACAGAGACAGACAGACAGACAGACAAAGAGAGTGAGTGATACAGACAGAGAAAGAGGCAGACAGATAGACAGACAGAAACAGAGACAGAGAGAAAGAGAGACACAGAGAGAAAGTGGCTGACATTGTCTTTCAAAGTCTTCTCTAGTTGAACACTGTTTAACTCTTTGACACCCGCACCCTGTCCACCAGCAACCTACATCGTCAACCATACCAGCAAAGAGAAAAAAAAGTCACCCTTTGACTCCCTCGAGATAGTCAAAGTGTTACGTTTCGGGAGAGTTAGTGGATGAGGTGTGGGAGTCAGAGGGTTAATCATGTTGGTGAAGGGTTACTGGAAGTCAGTTCAATTCAATTCAAATCCTGTAGTCTGGTTGGCCGTTGGGGCCGTTGGGGCAACCAACTTCCTCCACTCCTCATGGTCCTCAGCTTTCCGCAGAATGATGTTCCATTCCAGGCCAGTCCACTATCTGATATTGTCTTCCCATCTTTTTCTCTGTCTGCCTCTTCGTCTCCCTCCCTGTACTGTTCCCTGCAAGACGGTCTTGGCCAGTCCAGATGATCGTGTGATGTGCCCGTACCACCTCAGTTTGCGTCTTTTCACTTAAGTCAGGAGGTCCTCATACGGCACGATGGCCTTTTCAATTCTGGTTTTCACTTCCTTATTGATTATATGATCTTTGTGCGAGATACCAAGGAGTTTGTGGAAGCATCTCATCTCCATTGCCTGTATCCTTCTTTCAATGTCTGCTGTTATGGTCCAAGTTTCACATGTATACAAAAATATTGACATGACCAGGGAACGCATCAGTCTGATCTTGGGGCTGATAGCGATGTTCTTGTCGTTCCAGATGACTTTTAGCTTGGTCATTGCAGCTGTGGTCTGGGCTATCCTGGAAAGTTCTTCAGGCTTTGATCCTTCATCTGATACTATAGCTCCCAGATATTTAAGGGGGCAGACCTACCCAGATTTGGGTACCAAGATTGTGATGTTCAGTGTTTCAGTTCTGATTAACCAATCACAATCACAATCTTGGTACCCAAATCTGGGTAGGTCTGCCCCCTTAAATCTATGGATTGTCTCGGTTTCTTGTTGTCTATGGAAGACAGTAGGAGGGATTAAAACCACTCAGCTCATTGCTTCACTCCATTGGTGCCTGGAGATGTTACACGGAGATGAAGCTAGTTATTTACAGCTTCACGGGAAACCTGAAATGTTTTAGGTGTGAATCCATCTATCCACTGACTAATAGGGTGGGGGTGGTGTGTGTGAGAAAGATATGAAGCAATAGAGACGAGAGAGAGAGGGGAGAGAGAAAGGATGAGGAAAGAAAGAAATAGATGGGATTAAAAGAGAGACAGACAGATTGACAGACAGACAGAGACCGAATAATAGAGGGATTCAGAAATTGAGAAAAAGAGAGAGACTGAGGGCGAGAGAGAGAGAGAGAGAGAGAGAGAGAGAGAGAGAGAGAGAGCGAGACAGACAGACAGACAGACAAAAAGAACGAGATAGAGAAAGAGACAGACAGATAGACAGACACAGAGAGACAGAGAGGGAGGGAGAGAGGAACGAGGGAAGAGAGGAAGAGAGAGAGAAAGAAAGTGACAGAGATAAAGAGAGAGAGAGAGAGGGGGGGGGGGAGAATGAAAGAGAGACAGAAGATGCGCCCGCGCGCGCGTATGTGTGTGTGTGGCTTCATTACTCTAGAATAATAGGATCAGGTCCCACTCACATACATGTATCTATATCATCATCATCATCAGGTGCCTTGCGTTGGCGATTATGGACTTTCATCTATCTCTATCACTTGTTGCCTCTTCCACCTCCTTGTCCCCAGCCACTCTGCAAGTCCGTCTAGTATCTTCTCCCTGGGTCTACCTGGTGCTCTCTTTCCCTCCAGCTTTCCCGATGTGACCAGATGCTCCAATTACCCTTTCCTCATAAAATGGCCTATAAATGTTGCCTGTCTTTTCCTAATCTTCCTTATGAATGATCTACTTGTGTCTGCCTCCATCAAGACTGTCTCGTTTGTTTTCTTTGCTGTCCATGGAACTCTCTACATTCTTCTTAAAAGAGAGAGACAGAGATAGAGATAGAAAGAGAGAGACATTATGAGAGAGAAAAAGATACACAGACAGAAGCTAGGAGGGAGGGACAGAAGAATGGTATGGGTGGGCTTGGTGATGGATAGACAGTGAGTTTCTGTCTCCACTTTCTCTCTCTCTCTCTTTATCTCTCTCTCTCTCTCGTTCTTTCTTTCTCTCTGTCTGTCTGTCTGTCTGTCTGTCTCTCTCTCTCTCTCTCTCTCTCTCTCTCTCAATCAATCAATCCTCTCTCTTTCTTCCTCCTCCTCCTCTCTCTCTCTTTCTCTCTCTCTCTCTCTCTCTCTCTCTCTCTCTCTCTCTCTTCTCAATAGACAGTAAATAAACAACTCAGCAGACTTCTGCCCTATGATAACCTCAGCGTTGATCCCTACTTTCTGTGAGATTATCGTCTTTATGCCTCAGCATTACATTAAGACAGACAGAAGAGAGAGAGAAAGAGAGAGAGAGAGAGAGAGAGAGAGAGAGAGAGAGAGAGATCGAGAGAGAGAGAGTCAAGAGTAGGAGGAAAGAGAGAAAGAGAGAGGATTGATTGCTTAAGAGAGAGACAGACAGACAGACAGACATACAGGCAGACAAAGAGAAAGACAGACACAGATACACAGAGATGGACAGAGAGAGACACACACAGATAGAGAGAAAGAGAGCGAGTGAGAGAGAGAGAGAGAAAGAGAGAGAGAGAGAGAGAGAGAGAGAGAGAGAGAGAGAGAAACGGGGACAGAAATAGAAAGAGAGAGTTATGAGGGAGAGAGAAAGAGACACAGAAAGAGGCTGAGAGGGAGGGAGAGAAGAATGGTGTGGGTGGGCATGGTGATGGATAGACAGGAAGTTCAGGAAATGGACAAGCATAGATGGCCATCTGTTCTGGTACTAATGGACGTGTCTGATATTGGCCAGCTTTGGCAAGATAACGCCCTTCAGGCTCAGAGTTCTTTTTCGGTCCTCACAACAAACAGAAATAATGATATATTGATATGAATTATTACAGCTCCTACGTTTTAAAGAGAAACGATGCATTTCTTGAGATATACGAATTGGTTGATTTTGTTTTGTTACCAATTCTTTCAAAATCACAAATTGTAGGACAAACGTATGCTTACTTATTTTTTTTTATTTTACTTATTTTTTTTCTTTTTCGGGTGGGTGGTTGGGGGAGTAGGAGTGGTGAGGTTGTCAGATGGATCTAAAGGTGCTGAACAGGTCTGGAAATGATGGTGCGGCTGTGTGTGAGGGATCTGGATTTGACGTGTTGATTTTATTGTCGTCGTTTTTGTGCGTTATTTTATATATTACAACAATTTCATAAACCCATTTCAAATAAACAATAACAACAAAAATCATTGTAAGATATTATCCTTCGTCTCTGTCTCTGTCTATGTCTCTTTGTCTCTCTGTCTATTTCTCTCTCTCTCACTCTTTCTTTCTCTGTCTCTTTTTCTCTTTCTCTCTCTCTCTCCCTCTCCCTCCCTCTCTCTCACTGTCTCTGTCTTTCTGTCTGTTTCCCTGTCATTCTCTTGTCTGTCTGCCCTCTGTCTCTGTCTCTCTGTCTGTCTGTTTGTCTGTCTGTCTGTTAATCATCTGATTGTCTCTTTATCTCTGTCACTCTGTCTCTGTGTCTCTGTGTCTCTGCCTCTGTCTATCTCTCTCTTTCTCTCTCTCTCTCTCTTCTCTCTCTCTCTCTCTCTCCTCTCTCTCTCTCTCCCTTTTCTCCTTGTTTCGGTCTATCTGTCTCTGTCTTTGTCTGTCTGTCTGTCCTCTTTGTCTCTGTCTCTGTCTCTGTATCTCTCTCTCTCTCTCTCTCTCTCTCCATCTCTCTCTCTTTCTCCAAACACACACACAGCCAACCAGCCAACCAGCCGGACACACACACACACACACACACACACACACACACACACACACACACACACACACACACATACACACACACATACACACAACACACACACAAACACACACACAAACACACAAACAAACACACACACACACACACTCACTCTCTATCTTTCTCTCTCTCTCTGTCTCTCTCTGTCTCTCTGTCTCTTTCGGTGATCCTCACAGTCCACTACCATGTATAGATCATCATCATCACGTGTCCTGCCGCATGGCGTTGGCGAACATGGCCCTCCATGTCAATCTATCCCTCGTCTCTGGCCTCTAAATTACATAGCGATATGTAACCACGATTATTTTTATGATCCTCTGTGTCCATTGCCGTGTGCAGACATGGACGCTAGACTGTAAAACAGGGATCTTCAGAAATCCATTTGCATACAGCCATAGACGCAAAACGTAAAGTTATCTAACCCCGAATGTTTCTGTGTCCGTGAAAATCAGATACACAAATAAAAATTCTATGGCAATATATCATCCTTTGTCTCTGTCTTTGTCTGTCTGTCTGTGTTAGTCTGTCTGTCTATTTGTCTCTCTGTCTCTGTCTCTCTCTCCCTCTCTTGCTATCTCCCCTTCTCTCTCTCTCTCTATCTCTCTCTTCCTCTCTTTCTCTCTAGCTGCGTCAATCTCCCTTTCTCTGTCTCTCTCTCTGTCTTTCTCTCGCCCTCTCACCCAGGCAGACACACATAGACACACACACACACACACACACACACACACACACACACACACACACACACACACGTACACACATAAACACACACACACACACACACACACACACACACACACAACACAAACACACACACGTACACGTACACGTACACACACACTCCACAACACACACACATAATTACACACTCTTTCTCTCACTCTCTCTTTTCTCTCTATCTCTCTCTCTCTCTCTCTCTCTCTCTCCTCTCTCTCTCTCTCTCTCTCTCTCTCACCAACGGAGAGTTTCAGTGATCCTAACAATCCACTGCCATGTATAGATCATCATGGTCACGTGCCCTGCCGCATGACGTTGGCAAATATGGCTCTCCATCCTGTGTTTCTGGCCTCTAAATTACATAGTAATATCTAACCGCGACTATTTTTGTGATCCTCAGTGACCATTGCCTGTGTGCAGACATGGACGCTAGACTGTATATTAGTGATCTTCACGAACCAATCTACAGACACAGCCATAGACGCAAAACTGCGTAAGGTTTTCTGTGTTCATGAAAATCCACTGCCGTATGTAAACATCATCATCATCATCATCAGGTGCCCTGCCGCATGGCGTTGGTGACCATGGACTTCCAACCATCTCTATCTCTCGTTGCCCCCAGCATCTCCCCCACCCTCCTCATCCCCAGCCACTCTGCAAGTCCGTCCAGCATTCTCTCCCTGGATCTACCTGGTGCTCTCTTTCCTTCCATCTTTCCCGTTGTGACCAGATGCTCCAAATCCCCCTTCCTCATAAAATGGTCTATAAATGTTGCTTGTCTTTTCCTAATCTTCCTTATGAGTGATCTACTTGTGTCTGCCTCTATCAAGACTGTCTCGTTTGTTTTCTTTGCTGTCCATGGAACTCTCAACATTCTTCTGAGAAACCACATCTCGGCTTCCTCGATCCTGCTCTGGCTTTGCTTGCTGATTGTCCACGCCACGCATCTGTACAACAGTATTGATTCTATATAACATTCTAGGATTCTCTTTCTGATG